>APFE031307272.1:0-12483 GCA_000404065.3 Pinus taeda
TCACTCCCCTACACATCAAATTTCAATGTATTTAAATTATTTTAAACCACACAAATTGTACACACATGTATTCAAATTAATTCAAAACACATATAAAATGGCATACAAAACTCACACCATAATTAATTAAAAATTTAAACATTTCAATAAAAATTCACACTTCTTTTATTATAAAAAAATACAGTGAAATATACAATATAAACTTATAATATCATACAAACAAACTTATATTGAAAAGAGAGGGAGCGGAAAACTTCAACAACAATCACCAACTCTAGAAGAAGCCACGATTTCAAGTTACAAGTCTCATTGACAGAGTCAAAGTTACCCATTAATTGGCCATCTCTAGCCCCAAACTACTAATACATATACTAGTTCAAAGCACAAACAAAACCAAACCATTGGCAAAAGGTGAAAAATGGAAAAATAAATTCCTAGTGGCCACATGAAATTTGTTGGGCATGTTGAAAGTCCCCACAAATAATACCACCTACTAGGAGGGAACTATGTAGCACATCATAAAATCAGTTGATAGAGACAAGAATGAAGACTTGCCATACTCTTAAGCTTAATAAGAAATGCTCACAAGTTCGGTGAATAGGGTGGGTTGGCCACCCAACCAACCCTCTTGAATTGAAATATGAAGCAATGGGGTGGTGAGAAAGCCTCCCAACCTTATGGATACTCTTGATATCCACCTCCATGAGGGGATAAAACAATGGTCCTTAATATCGATAAACAAATAATTTTAATTAAAAGAATCAAATTATATATTTATTATATCTAAACATTTCATGAAAAGTGGGAAAGCATTGGGGAAATCATCCTTGAATATGCAATTTAAAATTATAGAATTAAATGTCTCACAATCAAATACATTTTAATTTTTTTTACACGTCACTCCCCTACACATCAAATTTCAATGTATTTAAATTATTTTAAACTACACAAATTGTACACACATGTATTCAAATTAATTCAAAACACATATAAAATGGCATACAAAACTCACACCATAATTAATTAAAAATTTAAACATTTCAATAAAAATTCACACTTCTTTTATTATAAAAAAACACAGTGAAATATACAATATAAACTTATAATATCATACAAACAAAATACAAATTTTTTAAATGTTCATGCCTCTCAAACATAAAATCTCCAAGTACTTACAGTAATTTAAACTATTGTAAAACCCAAAGTGTTAATTTTTTATATCTAAACATTTCACGAAAATAGGAAACTATGGGGTAAGCTTAAATGAGTATGAAATTTAACACTATATAATTAAATGTGATGCAATCAAATGCAGTTTATTTGTTTACAAGTCACTCCCCAAAACATCAAATTTCAATGTATTTTTATTATTTTAAAATACACAAATCATACCCCTGTATTCAAATTAATTCAAAATACATATAACATAGCATACAAAAATGAGAGTACAATAAATTCAAAATTTAATCATTTAAGGGAAAAATCACATTTTTTTTTATAAACAAATATAGTTTAATATACAATATAATATCATACAAATACAATATATTTTTTTTAAATGCTTATCTCTCAAACATCAAATTTCCAAGTACTTACATTATTTTTAGCTATTGTAAAACACAAACTGCTAATTTATTATATCTAATTTTTTTTTTAAAAACATCAAATTTCAACTTATTTAAATTATTTTAAAATACACAAATTTTAAGTTGAAATTAATTCAAAATACATATAACATGGCATACAAAATACATAGAAGAATTAATTATAATATCATACAAACACAATACAAATTTTTTAAATGGTATGTCTCTAAAACATCAAATTTCCAAGTACTTACATTATTTTAAACTATTGTTAAACAAACAATAATTTATTATATCTAAACATTTCATGAAAAAATATGAAACTATTGGGGAAAAGATGGGTGAATATGCAATTTAAAATTATAGAATTAAATGTCATACAATCAAATACAATTTTTATTTTTATTTTTATGGGTTACTCCCCCAAAACATCAAATTTCAATGTATTTAAATTATTTTAAAATACACAAATTTTACACATATATTCAAATTAATTCAAAATACATATAATATCCCATACAGAAATCACAACAGAATTAATTAAAAATGTAAACATTACAAGAAAATATCACAATTTTTTTTTATCAACAAATATAGTTTACTATACAATATAAAATTATAATAACATACAAACACAATACACATTTTTTTTTTTAAATGTCCATCTCTCTCAAACATCAAACTTTCAAGTACTTGCATTATCTTAAACTATTGTAAAACACATGCTATTAAGTTATTATATCTAAACATTTTTGAAAGAACTAGGGAAACCATAGTTGGATATACAATATAAAATTCTAGAATTAAATGTCATAAAATCAAATACATTTTTCTTAACAAGTGAGACCCTCAAAACATCAAATTTCAATGCACTTAAATTATTTTAAAATACACAAATTTCACACATGTAATTTAAACATTTAAAAAAAATAACACATTTTTTTTATAAACAAATATAGTTTAATATACAATATAAAATTATAATATCATACAAACAAAATACACCTTTTTTTAAATGTCCATGTCTCTCAAACATCAAATCTCTAAGTAATTGGTGAGAGCATAGCTTAACATGCAATTGAAAAAATTATAGAATTAGATGTCATACAATCAAATACATTTTTTTAGTTTTTTTTTACAAATTATAGAATTAGATGTCATACAATCAAATACATTTTTTTAGTTTTTTTTTACAAGTCACTCCCCCAAGCATCAAATTTCAATGTATTTAAATCATTTTAAAATGCACAAACTTCACACACTTGTTCAAATTAATTCAAAATACACATAATATCCCATACAAAAATCACAACGTAATTAATTAAATATTTAAACATTTCAATAAAAATTCACCACCATAGTTTTAATATACAATATAAATTTCTAACACCATACAAACACAATACACAATTTTTGTAAATGTTCTCCTCTCCCAAACATTAAATTTCCAAGCACTTACATTATTTTAAACTCTTGTAAAAACACACAGTCTTACACCCATAACCAAATACAAACCACAAAACATTTACATAAACCATTAACATGGTACAACATAGCACACTAAATATAATTAAATATAACAAAACATATAAATTAAAAGTTTTAGTTTTATATAAATTTTAGAATTTGAAATCATCAATTTTTATTTTTAGTGTTTTTATGATATTTAATTTTTATGTGTTTTGTAATTTTAAATGTACATCTTGAAAAGTGTTTGTATAAATGCTCAAATTTTGAAAGTTCATTATTATTAATTATCTAGAATTTTAATTTGTAGAGACTTGTCAAAAATCAAAAAATAATTCTAAATTCCATTTTCCCATTGTCATTAACATGTATTAAAAATTGAAATTTTATAATATGGAATATAAAATACACTATTAAGTTTTAAAATGTTAGGGTGGAATTTAAAATGCAACCTCTCAAATTAATTTAAAATACATTATATTATAAATATAAATTAGTTTAATTAAAATTTGAGATTTAAATATTTAATGGAAGATTCAAAAATTTATAAAATAAAATGTCATAAAGTACAAAATAAATTTAGAAATTCATGTATAGATGGCAAAAAAATGCGATCTATATCTAGATTCACTTGAAACATAAAAAAAAATGCATCAACAAAAAACAAGGATCATTATAATTAAAAATTCATCCCATATTTTAAAAAAAAAAAGCAAAAAGAACAAACTCTTCATAAAATTATTGTTCAATTTACAATTATATACTTACATCATACAATGCAGTCCAAATGGATGTAAATTAATTTGAAATACAAATTTACCATCTCAAACTCATCATTATAATATATTAAAATACAAATTTGATGACAGTATAATCATTATATTTGAAAATTTCATACAAAAATCACATGTTTTTTAACAAATTATAGTTGAACATACAATTAATGAAAAGCTATTTTTTAAGGTTAGAAGTGTAGAACATCAAAAGCATTTAAATTATTTTGATAAAACCAAATTAGAAATTAAATATTATATGAATGCAAACATCAATTTTTGAATGGTTAAATCAACTTAAAACAGAGAGTGTTATGTGTATCACCTTATACACACAAACACAACACCAACAACATAACATTTGACATTAAGAGGATACAACACAACACAAATATATAGATTTAAGCTTAGGTTTATAATGTTAGATTTAAGCTTTCTCTTTATAATGTTCTAGTTTATTAGATATATCAGATTTTAGTTTGTAGAAAGTTCCCAAATGAATGTCATTGGAGCATGTAAATGTGTGTATAAGCATCAAATTTTAAGTAGTGGAATTCAAAATTAAATAGTACAAGTGTCCCAAGCCATCAAACATTGAAATTTTTAAATCTGATTTTCATAAATGTGGTTGGCATGTAAAAATGTTCATGTATAGATTTTAGAACTTTGAAGATTAGTTTCTATTAAAAATGAAATTGCAAATTTTTCAAACATGGAAATTTTTAAATGTAATTTTACAATTGTTATTATTTAAATGTGCTAAGATTTAAATTTTGAGATAGTAAATTTGAAATAAATAAAATCTCTACAAATCCAAGTTTTAAAATGCAAAAATTAAATTTTGAAATGTGAGGTTGAAAATTAAATATATCAAAAGCTTTTACATAAATAGTGCAGTAAAAATTTCAAGGTAATATTTTGTTAGCAATTTCATTATGAAATTATTATGAAAAAAATCACTTCATTAAAAAAGTAAAAAAAATATTATTAATGTTCAAAATAAATAATTTAAAAAATTGTTATTATAAAATGATGGATTAGAATTTTAAAAACCAAAGCCATAGAAAAATAATAATAATAAATTAAAAACTAAACCACAAAGCATGATAAACACAATAAAAACACAGACACTCCTCCATGATAGCTTTGGTCATGGCTATCCATGAAGGATGGGAGAAGGGGCAAGCCCCTCTCAAAAACAAAATGCTTGACTATATATCTATTATATAGTTTTCTTACGTTTACATCAACAATAATATAATTGTATTAACCAATTACACATCATCTACTTGCTACTCCTATATGACTTGGACCTTCCATCAACCTCCCCTCTCCATGTACTTGTCTGGCACAGTACCTTACTCTTGTAAAGAACATTTTTTACATACCTATTTCATATCTCAAGAGAATTAAATATTTAGTAGCAATTTTAGTGTGCATTAATAAAAACAAAAACAATCACCTAAATATTCTCTCAAATCTAACTGCTATTCTGTTGGTCTATATCATGAATTGATTACATTCTAGTGCAGAACTTCTTCTCACCTTCCAACTCACCAAAAAGATGTTACTCTTTTGTTAAACAATATTCCATGTGTGCTCTCCTCCTTAGTCCACCTATATCATAAGAAGGTTAAATGTTTAACAACCATTTTATCTTGATACAATAAATACAAAATACAATTAATTAAATATTCTTTCAAATCCAATTCAAAATAAATAAATGGGACACAGAATAGAAATTTGTCTTTTATAAATTTCCCCACTCATTTCACATGAAATTAAAAGTAATAAACTGCAATATATATTGTTATGCATGCTAATATAAAGTCTTGAACAACTAAATATCCTCTCTTTTCTCACACAATATCAGCAACCCCTAATAATATGGGCTAAACTCACAAAAATGACACTAATATGGGCTACCTCCTCCACAAAATTGTTCAGAAATAGAAAACACACTTGTATGGGCTATCTCACAAAAATGTTCATAGTATACTGATCAAGAGAGAATAAAGAATGCTAAACCTATATGACACCATTTCTAAGAAATTCATTTCAAACAAGGAGGCAGCAATTTTGCTTCAACCTTTGACAAAATAAAAGTGCCTACCCTAAACTACTCATCAGCACAAATCACAAGACCTATTGCCCCATAGAAAGCGTTGTCCCTCTGACAAAACCGTGAGCAGCTGTGGGCAGGGGCAGAGGCATGAAGGAGAGGAAGTTATTGCAGAGCCTATTACCTTACCGGGCAGCAGAGGAAGTTATTGCAGAGCCTATTACCTTACCGGGCAGCCGAGACAAGAACAAAACAAAAACCAGAACAAGGCCGCATTGCCTTGGAGAAACCAAGAGCGCTTACCCTCACGCAAGGATTTGTTTCCATAGCTATGCCAACTGGGGTTGTGTGAGACCATATCTTTGAACGAATCCTGATAAACCCCAATTTTTTTAAAAGGTTTTCATTGATTTAAAATTTACAGGGTTTCTCTAAAAGCAAAAGCAAAACAAACGCATGCTGAAAAATATAACTCTGCTCTATTAAAAACGAACATTATAAAAGAAAATAAACCTGTAACTATCCAAGAACATTGACAGCTCTTAAATACAGTCTTAGAAATCCAAAGCATCAGATATCATGGATTCTTTAAATTGGGTTTATCTTTACATGGAATTACATGGAGTTGTGTAAATACAAGGGAAAACTATAGCAGTTTCGTTTATGAATAAATTGTCAATTAGGAAAGCCATAATTTAGATTTTCACCTGCAATAGAAAAGACCCATATCAATCCGTAATTATATCCTTATACTGCAAACACAAAGCCAAAACAAGGAGTATTAGGAAGACAAATGTGGATAATAAAATGATCCAAGCACACACACAATTAATTCAGATGATCCATTACAAAACCATCTTAAAATACAAATAAAAAATAAAAAGGTGCATACCTTGTCCTAGTGGGATTCCATGTCCTCTTCTTTTCTCTTTAGCATCCTCTTGCCTCCTAACCCCAACCAACTAGAGTCAAACTCCTCTCCCTCCTAACCCAAACCAACTAGATCCAATCTCCTCTCCCTCTCCACCCAAATACCCAAACCAACTAGATCCAATCTCCTCTCCCTCTCCACCCAAATTGAAAAGAGAAAACAAGAACCAAGCCAAAATAAAAATTCTAAAATAAAAGAAAAACAAACAAAACCCCAGAAAGACAGACACAGTAACAATTATTCAATTAATCATGGCCATGCTGGAAAAACAACAAAAAAACAAACCAGAAAACTGGTAAAAACATCTAACAAATCCGATTTCTTCTCTCTCAGGCAACTCACAAATTAAATTCCACGCACTGGTATGGGTCGGCTGATTGTGAAGCTCCACCGTTAGCATCAGATGGAACAATGCCAAATGTAAAGACATAATCAGGGAAGCTAGAAAACAACGCACACATGCATGGCTCCTCTACGCATTCCTTCATAATCAGGGAAGCTAGAAAACAACGCCCACATGCATGGCTCCTCTACGCATTCCTTCATAATCAGGGAAGCTAGAAAACAACGCCCACATGCCTGGCTCCTCTACGCATTCCTTTCCTGTAGTAAGGACGGAATGCCCATCCTCGCCTGGCTTCAACTGTACAACCTCCCTACCTAATGCCGCAGGATTGGATGGGCTATTTATGTTTTAGGGATTTCATTTCGTATGCCTAAAGATTTTGGAATCCGACAGGCTGGCACCAGGTGAGGCGGTTCATAGCTTTTATAAAAATTTGAAATGGGGCCGTTGAGTTTGAAATCAAAATTCACCAACATCACCCTTCACCTCCGGATATATATAATTAAAATATTGCTTTGATATTAATGTTTTAATTTCTTCTTTAATTATTATTATTATTTGATCATTAATATGGTAAAGTTTAAGAGGATTAGGTTATTTATTTTTAATGATATTATCAAGTTAAGAAATATAATGTACTATATAAAATGGTTGGTTTAATGGAATAGTTTAATATTATATTGGTGCATTTTATTTTTTCCTAGAGACTTGCATATACTAAGAATATTTGTTTGCATCATCGAGTTTATCTCACACTAGACAATTCCAACTAATTTTTCACTTGCATATTAGTTCATTGTGCTCAATATGTTTCTTTCACAAATGCTAAAAAATATTACCACAAACTAACTTGTTCTCTATCAATATCACTCAAAATGCTAACAAACTTCAATTGATCCAATAATCTAACCATGTTTTAAGAGGCACCTTCATACATAACCTTGTGCCTTTCCTCTGTGCCTTTAGAAAACAAAATATTATAAAAGGCATACATCCAATACCTACAACTCTTTCTAGCTATAACCGCCTTTATTTTCCTTCCAATCATCCATCAATCACATTGCAATACTTTTCCTCTCACTTCTTCCATCTTCCACATACTTTTCCATGGAAAGAAGTATAACATGGTGGCATTTGACTAGAGGTCATGGTATTCCCTAATCACATTGGAAAAAAGAAGCATGTTATTAATTCCTACATTACTCACGGACTGCTAGGCTATATCCATTTTGGTCTTCTTTCCAACATAATACTTGTTTTCAATAACACTAATAGCATCCACAACAATACCGATTTTATCATTGATACACATTCTCTTTCCTCAAGAGACAAGCACCATGACCTGATGCCTCCTTTCAAAGGATTTTGTACAAATGTGTAATCTCTATTTTATGTTCTTGAGTTTTCTTTTGGGGCGGAATACAAGAAATCACATGCATACCATGATTACTCACCTATATGCCTCTCCTAGACAATATTTCTAAACTATGGTATTGGGGGGTAATCACCGGCTTTTCTAAAACCGAGAATAATATTCTTTTCGATAGGTTAAAATATATTATTTTATTGGCAAAAAATTGCACCTCCCTCTTCTCCGCAAGAGTGGAGCCATTTCCGAAGAAATCATATCCCAACCTCAATCACACGGCTTTATGAATGTCACAATAAAACTCCATTACTATCTTCCACAGATTGTGACCTAACTCCTTAATGTTGTCTTCATAGAGTTGGGACAAAGGCTATGTGAAGGATCTAACATTCACTTAATGCATTGGAGAAATTTGAACAAACTTTGCATCTTTTCAATAGTCGAGATATAGCACACATCCATCAATCTTGCATTTTTTGCACCTACCTACAAAGACTTGTGTCACAACATTACTCAAACAATATTCATTCAACGAATAATGGGAGGATACTAGCCACCTCACTATCTTTGCTTTCGTTTATAGCACACCTCGCCAATCATACTTGGGAATGATGTTTACATTCTTAATACTCTTATGGAGGGCTACAAAATATCAACAAGAGATTATGATGCATATGACATGAACATTGTCTTCCTTCTCTCAAATCTTGCGCACACTAGGTCTCTTTGTCGATATTTTCAACATCTCTATTGAGTGGTTATCTTAGATCTCCGCACTCCTCCTATCATTTCTCGCGATCACAAATTTGAACAAAATAATTTTTATGTTATATCATAGTTTAAAAATTCAATGTGTGTTCAAACTAATAAGCCCAATAAACACAACAAAGATAAACTATGAACCTTGCAAAGACCTCGAGGATACTCTATCTATTGAACCTAATCACTACATACTCTTGTGCATTGGTGTGGCTGTGAGAGGAACTCCCAAATACTTTGTGGGGAGGGAATCCCTTTGGAAGCCAAGAATTCTTGAAATATTTCTCTGAATAGCAATGTTAATGTTTAAGAAGAAGATTTTTGACTTAGAGAGATTGACCTCCATACCTGTAGCCATGGCAAATTCCTTCACGGTTTGATTGTAGGCTGAAGCTTCATTGACTTTGGGAATTTCTCGCAGCATGGTATCATCTACAGATTGTTGGTGAGTCAGAGCTTGACCATTCTCAGATAATTGAAGCCCTTTGATTTTTCCCATTGCCTTGGCATGCTTAATGGACCTTCCAAGTCCCTCCATCATGAGAATGAAAAGAAAGGGAGAGAGCGGGTCTCCCTTCCTGAGGCATCTAGAAGGAAAGAAGATCTCTGAGGGAGAGCCATTCACCAAAATTGAGAAGCAGGAAGTAGTCACGAGAGCCATGACCCATCTGACCTAGTTGTGGTCGAACCCAAAAGCAGTGAGAACCTTCTTGATGTAAATCCAATTCACCTTGTCATACGCTTTGGCAATATCCAATTGCATGATCATCCCCGCCTCCCTTTTACTGGTAAGCGTGTGAACCACCTCATGGGCTTGAATAATGTTATTTAAAATCTGTCTACCCTCCACATAACCTGATTGTTCCTCTGACACTAAAGAAGGAAGGAGAGGTTTTAGTCTATTGGCCACTACCTTGGATATTATCTTGTATACCACATTACATAAAGCTATGGGTCTGTACTTATCTGCAGTTTGAGTTGAACCGTGTTTGGGGATTAGGGAGATGAAGGAGGTGTTGAGGGCTTTCACGATAGTTTTGCTACCCCTGGAATCCTCCACCACATTCAGAATATCCTGTTTGACAATATGTCGACAAGCTTTAAAAAAATTCACATTGAAACCATCTGGGCCTAGTGCTTTGCAATTCTGCATGTCTTTGAGAACCTCGCTGACCTCCCCTTGCAAGTCTTCAGACCACCATCTTTCAATGTTACTGGTGAAGTCCGGGTGGGAGAGCCAGATATTCTCGAATTTGAAGGGCCTATTCCTCAGAGAAACCATACCCTCGATTTCCAATTGAATCGGCGAGTGATCGGAACCTCCAAAGGGATGAACTCTTGTTGTTATTTCTTTATCTATAAGCATAAGCTCCTCTGATATCATAAACCTGTCTAATTTAGAGGCTACGTGTGCCTCCCCTCCTCTTTTGTTGTTCCAGGTAAAAAGGTCGTTGCTTAATTCTGAATCAACCATTTTCATATCATCTGTGAATGATTGGAATGCTAAGGAGTCTTTGTTTAGTGCTCTGGTACCTCCTTTTTTTTTTCGAAAGAGATTTGATCATATTAAAATCACCTCCCATGATCCAAGGAATTCCAGCCTCTCTGTTCCTCAGATCAATTAGGGATTCTAGCAATTTGTGTTTGTCATCTATTCTTTGAGGACCATAAAAATTTGTGACAAGGAAGGTTTCCGAAACCCCCACTCGTTGAATGACCACTGATAAGTAATTTCTAGATGCCTCTGCATCTATTATGCTGACTTTTTGGGGATTCCAAAGAGTGAGAATGCCCCCCATTGTGTTTTCAGCTTTAACCTCTAGAAACTCAAATCTATTGAGCCATTTGATATGAATTAGTTTTAATTTCTGAATGGAACATTTCGTTTCGTGGATGAACATCATATCTCGCATTTCTTGTTTCATTCTATAACTAAGCATTCTTTGTTTTCTTTTACTACCTACACCTCCGATATTCCAGGATGTGAACTTCATAATTAAATATTTGTGAAGGAGTAACTCGTTAGGTCTTTCATCTTACCCGAGTCTATCATTAACTTTCCACACTCCATCAAGAGGTCCTTCTGCTTTTTCCTACCCCTCTTCTTTCCTGCATTTCTAGTAGCTAATCCTGGAGTTGATTTCATTGTTTTTACACCTCTCTACTCCTGCTTGTCAATGGTTTTTCCTTTATCTAACCCCCTTTCCCGAGCTTTCCATAAAAAACAAATGTTGTGTTCTGTTGCAGTCTTCTTGGGGTAGTGAATCTATCCCTCCAATGGTTCCCTACATCAAGAACCCTTCCAAATCTAGGTGTTCCTTATCTAGAATTTCTTGAAGTTCATGGTCCTCTAGATCTGTTTCACTCTAGGTCATTTCCCAATCCATCTCTAGTTCTGTTTCACTCATCATAGTTTCTTTCTTATTACCAATATCTTGTGTTGGGTTGCAGTTTTCTTCCTTTTCCTTTTCATTAGGGCCGTCCTCCATAGATTGGTCTTCATTTGCCATTTCTTCATTCTCTTCCAGTGCTTGATACCTATTCTCACTCGCCTTTTGACCCTCATTATGATGTTGTTTTGGTCCTTTTTTACCTCTTTTTCCTCTACTTTCCACTTTCTGAAAGCTTTCAGTGTCCTTCATTGCATTAGGTTTGCCGTTGTTGCCTGCTCTACTAAGAGGGCAATCTCCGAACAAGTGTCCATGTTCGTGGCATTTACGACATCTGAACGGGATATGCTCATAGCCCACAGTTTGCACCTATTCCTCATCAAAAACTTCCAGGATGACTTCATCCGGAAGGGCTCTCATAGATCCATTTCTACACAGATCCTTGCATAAGATGTGTATTTGCCCCTTCTTGTGGCTTCCGAAGCTTTGAAAAAATGACCTTGTTTGTTGGCAATGGCAGCAAGCGATTCAGTTTGCCAGTGATCAAGAGGTAGTGAATAGAGCCTTACCCAGTGAGGTACCGAAGTGAAAGTCTCCCGCTCTGGAACAAAGTTCATCATCCAAGGCGCATATAGAGGCGAGCTGCTGCATAAAACTAGGTTCCTCCTTCGAATATTTTGTGTTTGTCTTTGATGTTTGTGAACACCACGGTGAAAAATCCCTTTGACCCAAGAAGAAGATCGATGCTTCCTTTGGGTTTCTAGTGGTACTTGATCCATGTCTGTAAATCCTTTTCAGTG
>APFE031307279.1:0-113874 GCA_000404065.3 Pinus taeda
TAGTTATGTTTTGGGTATGGTTGGACCTACAGAAAAGTTGGAAGAGAATATTATAGCAGCATCCACTTGGGGATCTAAACTTGGCCAGTTCTATGAATTCTTCTCATTCTGACATCTCTTGGCTCCTATCCAATGTTAGTATATCGTTCCCTGCAATTTTTTATAATTTGAAAGTAGTAGTTTTCAATCTTGTGTATAATAGAAATATTACGAGAATGCATATATCCCATACAAATATGGATAAGATGTTGAAATATTTTCCATGTACTATTTAAGCCATCAAACTATGGTTCTTTATTTGATTGTAATGCAAAGATTCCAGAAAATTTTGAACTGTGAAGCATAGCAAACAATGTGCACATTGCCAAATTTAATTTGTTGATTTTCTTTGGAGCTTATGAGTTAGAACTATGAAGGGAAAAAAAGCAAATTACGAATAGTATTTTAGTGACTAATGACATTGGGATGTACAGTCATAAGGAAGTCCACAAGGCAATCTGTTGAAGACAAACGTCTTGGAGATTTGTTTCCTATAGACATGAGCACTTCTTATCCAATCCTGCACTAATTTTGAGCTTCACCTCCATAATGGCTAGGAACTGAATTGTTTTTTCTGTAGATTTCTTATATTTTTCATGCCATTCCCCTGATATATAGGTGAAGCTTTGCAATGGAAAGTTGGTGACTGTAACAACATCCACCAAAGTTTTTTATAGTGTTGGAAAGCAACTTGTTTAAATTCATGCACTTGTCAACTTGCTACAGTAGTTGAGGAGGGCTTTTGCAAATTTCTATAGACGTGAGCACTTCTTCTCCAATCCTGCACTAATTTTGAGCTTCACCTCCATAATGGCTAGGAACTGAATTGTTTCTTCTGTAGATTTCTTATATTTTTCCTGCCATTTCCCCTGAGGTGAAGCTTTGCAATGGAAAGTTGGTGACTATAACAGCATCCACCAAAGGTTTTTATAGTGTTGGAAAGCATCTTGTTCAAAGTCATGCACTTCTTAACTTGCTACTGAAGTTGAGCAGGGATTTTGCAAATGTGAGTATCTTTAACTTAGGAAGATGAAAGAAGATTAGGCAACCCAAAGCAATGCTGAGGGTTGCTGATGATCTTGCAATTTTCAATTCTGATGGTAATCTTGAGAAGCCTTTTCAACGATACTTCTTTTCATATGCTGCGTTGATTTAAGGACTCTGTGAACCTTTCTTACATGATTGTTATACCTATTCATGACCTGGAGTCGAGAGACAGTTAGAGGTCTGCTTACAATCTCTTCATGCATCCATCTGTGTAAACTTGTTGATCTTTTCAGATTCTGCGCCAGTTTGGTGAAGTGTTGTCTAGCAGTGTGTCCAAGAAACATGAGATGAAAGGGCACATTCCCGGCCCAGGAGCGTTCCCATCAAATTTTATTGATTTTTTCTACGAGAATCAGATGGATCATTTATGAGTGAAAATTTCTCTAATCTTCCATCAAAAGGAAGCCAACCTTATCCCATTATTTATAAACAAAAGTTCATGAGGCAGATTGTGGGACTCTTTTCCTGGCTGAATGCTAGTTCTAAGGCTGCATTAGGGCAGTAGTATGGGCATACACCATACGAGAACTAATGCTGCTAGTAGTTAGGTGCTGCTGAATACATTTTTCATCCTTGTTCGTAGCATGTATGCCATCAAGAGGGACGTACAAACAAAATCCATTACATGCTTGATTGGTGCAGATTTGAAGGGAAATGTAATTACTAATACCTCATCTCCATTCTTGTCTAGTTATGTTTTGGGTATGGTCGGACCCATAGAAAAGTTGGAAGAGAATATTATAGCAGCATCCACTTGGGGATCTAAACTTGGTCAGTTCTATGAATTTTTCTCGTTCTGACATCTCTTGCCTCCTATCCAATGTTAGTATACCGTTCCGTGCAATTTTTTATAATTTGAAAGTAGTAGTTTTCAATCTTGTGTATAAAAGAAATATTACGAGAATGCATATATCCCATACAAATATGGATATGATGTTGAAATATTTTCCATGTACTCTTCAAGCCATCAAAGTATGGTTCTTTATTTGATTGTAATGAAAAGATTCCAGAAAATTTTGAACTGTGAAGCATGGCAAGCAATGTGCACTTGCCAAATTTAATTTGTTGATTTTCTTTGGAGCTTATGAGTTAGAAATTTGAAGGGAAAAAAAAGCAAATTACGAATAGTATTTTAGTGACTAATGAAATTGGGATGTATAGTCATAAGGAAGTCCACAAGGCAATCTGTTGAAGACAAAAGTCCTGGAGATTTTTTTCCTATAGACATGAGCACTTCTTATCCAATCCCTGCACTAATTTTGAGCTTCACCTCCATAATGGCTAGGAACTGAATTGCTTTTTCTGTAGATTTCTTATATTTGTCATGCCATTTCCCCTGATATATAGGTGAAGCTTTTCAATGGAAAGTTGGTGACTGTAACAGCATCCACCAAAGGTTTTTATAGTGTTGGAAAGCAACTTGTTTAAAGTCATGCACTTGTCAACTTGCTACAGTAGTTGAGCATGCCTTTTGCAAATTTCTATAGACGTGGGAACTTCTTCTCCAATCCTGCACTAATTTTGAGCTTCACCTCCATAATGGCTAGGAACTGAATTGTTTCTTCTGTAGATTTCTTATATTTTTCATGCCATTTCCCCTGAGGTGAAGCTTTGCAATGGAAAGTTGGTGACTGTAACAGCATCCACCAAAGGTTTTTATAGTGTTGGAAAGCAGCTTGTTCAAAGTCATGCACTTGTTAACTTGCTACTGAAGTTAAGCAGGGCTTTTGCAAATGTGAGTATCTTTAAGGTCCAAACTATACTTCTATTGCACCTTATAGTATTTAATTGCTTACAAGATGCCTTCTCTTGTGTTTAATCAGTGTTTAATGTTTGGGCATCGGTCTTCTCTTTGTGGGATTGATCTTCTGAATGTTTTAAGTTTATCATTTCCACCCATATGATTGTCTTCCCATGTTTTCTGAGATTTAATTGAGTTCATATCCATGCAATTGTATTATAGGCTCCTAAACCAATGGTAAGATCAGTTATTTTAGATTTGTTGACAGGACTAGATAGACATGTGGAATAAATCTTATATTCAAAGTATACTCCTCTTTAACGTTATGAGTTTGTACCCATGTTTTAACACTTTCTCAGCTCTCAATAAAAATCAGAACATTGTGAAATTCTTTTAGGATTAGAAGCACACTAGGGTTAGAAAAAGCATTTAGCACCTATAATGTATCAAACTTTAAAATAAGTCAGAAGTCTCCATTTTATCTGGGATTCCTCTTTGTTCATCCCTTGTCTGACACTGAGGTATATAATGTTCTAAAAAGTCTCATTGTGATATCCGCTCATACATGCTAGACAGTAAGGCACACCTCTATGTTGAGATTCAATTCTGGATCCATAATTGTTTTTGACTTGTATTGATTTTTCTTTGTCAAAAATGTAGATTCGCATTGCCTTGAATTGTGCTTCTGCTTCCCCTCAAAAGAGACCATCAATGAAGGAGGTATTGCATTTTCTAGAAAAAATGCCATCATCCACAACCGACTAACCAATTCTTTCTTCCTACGTAGCATCCTTTCTTTGACATAAGTTGGACAGAGATCAGGACTTACACCCACATTCCGTATTCAATAGCTCTACTTAGAAATTGACATAACTGATATAGACACCTATATGATTGGGACTCAAACAAACTCTGCTGTCAACTCAACTGCTTATGAAATCTCCAAAGTCTTCTTAAAAATTTCAATATTTCTACAGTTGAGGATTGTGGCAAAACTTAGGGATCAAACTTAACTCCATGCTTATGAGGCATCCGCGTTCTCACAGTTTACTTGCAGCTCATTCTCAGTTAAATGGGAAGGTGATATATGGTGTATTATTGTTACAGTGGCAGGGAATGGATTTTAATTGCTGGTTGGACCAAAAGAAATTGATGCAAATCAATATTGAAAATTAGATTTATTGGTTCAGCTATAGTTTGCATATACAAAGAAGAAACTGCTCCTTTTTTAGGGTAGAATATTTATATATACATGTTCATCTCAGCAACAAATGATAATTTATCAAAACCATGAGAATGCTACACAACTTCCTTCATAAGCCTTCTTAGGAAGACCATGAAATAATACAAGTGACCCTGTGCTTGTATTTGTATCTTATTCTACATAAATCTTTTTACTTAGCTGGAGAACAATTGGTTGCAGTATTTATATCAGTTTCTATGGAATGTTTCTGCTGTTATATATTGAACAGGTCCATTATACCATATTACTGGATTCTGCAGAGTCTATCCCTGTTTTCTCTTCTTTAGAATATATATCAACCCTTTTGTTTTGTTTCAAGGATATGTTGTAGTTTATTTCATTTCTCTTTTATCTTTAAGATGGATATTTATCTTTTTTATCACCACGTTCTCTGTGGTTCATTTAAATTGGATATTTGTCATTTTGTTCACTGAGTTCTCTGTATTTTGTTATAACTAGTTATTGATAATTTTTCCCACTGAGTTCCCTGAGGTCGAGTATAATGCTTTCCTTGATTATCAAAGAGTATTGATTCCTTTTCAATGTCAACATTCTGGATAACCAAATCCAGTTCTCTGTAATCATTGCAAAAGGGAGTCCATTATCATGTAGGGTTTGAATTGTTATTCTCCTCTTGTTGCATGCTAATCTTGATCATCTTGTTCAGCTTCTAAGGTTCTTAGTGGCCTATCCTTTTTAGATCCTTTGACTAACACTATATCTCTATAATCTTGCAGGGTGGTCATCAAACTCTCCCTTTTATCTGCCATGGTTGGTCAGGATTAAAATTGCAAAGGGAGTAGCCAGAGGCCTGGCCTATTTACATGGAAGGAAGTTTGTTCATGCAAATATTAAGCCAACCAACATCCTTCTTAGCTTTGACATGGAGCCATACATAGCAGATTTTGGGCTACAAAAACTACTGGATACTGCCAATGTCAAGTATGGTAGCTTTGCTATCCACCAAAGGAACCTTGAAGGTATATTTTCAGGGAGAAAATGCTCGGCTCCCGTGATAGCCTACAAACAATGTTTTTATTTAAAAGAGAATAATCATGGTAAATTGGTATAAGAATATTAGTAGAAAAAATCACCTAGTTATAAGCCTAAATATTGGCAAAGGTTAATTATTCATGTGGCATAAACAATTAGCCATGTTATCTTGCTACATGATGTAAAAAATGACCCATGGATCCTAATACTTTTTAGGGTTCTTTTTCAATTCAATAGGCTTTTCTTCTTCATTTTCTTCCTTAGATGGTAAAGATAATGACTCAAGAATGACTCTAAGCTTACTAGATAACCAAATTCTCAACATACCTTGCAATTTCCACACTAGCCACTCACAGATTTTCAAACATCAATGTTTAGGTAATAAATAATGGATGGGCATAAAAAAACATAAACATTAACACCAAAAGTAATAATAATCACATGAACCTACTGAGAAACCGGAAACACATAAGATATCATCTTCACATTTGATACTTTGGAGAAAGGCAATCTTGAGTACCACAATCAAATAAAGAAACACCAAACTTCGGGGGAAGTGAGTGATAATTTTTAAAATTTTGATATAAACATTGGTTTTCAAGAGAAATTTCAATTAACAATGTACAAATTATTGAATAAATAATTACCAATTAAACTTCTAAGTCACGTTTTAATGGGTTATATGCTTAAAATTCTAGGATTTCAATGCATGTTTGTTACACCTCTATTATAGACCAAGACAAATGTAACAAATCAATGTACACTAGTGGATCAATATGATTGTTTTCACATAAGGCTTGATCATTAAAAGGACATTAAGGTTTGTACTTTTTGGGACAATTGCTAGTATAGTCAACATCAGAGAAAATACAAACGACCCAGAACATGAGAGAAAATACAAATGACCTAGATCCATTAAAACCTTGAAAGTTTGTTCATGAACTCTCTAAATTCGGTATAAAATGTATACTATATTTGAAACTTCAATTTGCCATTAAATTAATGGGACATGAATTCCCACAAAGGAGTTCAGAAATGTGCAATTGAGTTGAGCATTCATCTTGTCATTCAATTGATGGACACTGAATATTAAATATAAGATAAATATATAGGAGTAGCATGTGAGTGTCAATTTTATAAAGAAGATTCTTTTTATTATTAATAAAAATATAGATAGTTAGTTTCATTTTAAAGGGTTATAAATATGAGTTATAAATACAAGACTTAAAAGGTTGTAAATACTTAAAAGTGTTGTAAATATGAGTTATTAATTGTTTTTACTCAAAACCTAATAAATAGCAATTTAGCAATTTCTTTTTAATTGAGCGACTCAAATTCATGTTTCTTTAGGTTGAAGGTAAAGCCACTAAAGTGGAAAAAATTGTGATGCCAATAATTAGAGGGATTGTCATCATGGGGTGATAAGAAATTTAATATTCCAAGAAGAGGAGGTAGTAGTAGATTCTAAATAAATTAGCAATGAACAACATAAATGTTTGCAAAAAATTTATAGAGATCCACCTTGTTGAATGATGCACACACTACATGGATAATGGATTTCCGCCCTTTATGCCTTACGGCGTTTTTTTTGCAACATCTGGTGCAAATGCTAGTTTAACCTATCTAATAGAAGAAAAATATAGTATTCAACATTTGTGCTAAAGGATCGGTCTGAAGTTGTCATTTTCTATTTGATAGGCCACATCAATCAAAAGAACGAAGAAAATAGGGCATGGCTAAAGGAAGTGCCTTTGAAGAAAAAGTGTATTTCAATTGGACAAGCAACTCCACTTTCAGAAGTAAAGCATTTCCACTTTTCATTAACATAACAATCATTGGGTAAGAACGTTGTTGTGAATTCTATATTGCGTTAATTTTTAGTTCGAGACCAAAATAAGTTATTACCGATGTAAAAGCTAGAACCCAACCAAGTCTTTAAATCCATATATCGAAAAGTGTTTTTATCTGCTAGGTTTATGACTTTACTTAGTTAATCTTTTAAAGCCCATTATTAACGACCTAAACTAACTTTGATTTTTATGAGTTTACTTAGTTAATCTTTTGAAGCCCATTATTAACTACCTAAACTAACTTTGAATTTTATGAGTTTATTTAGTTAATATCTTAAATCCCATTATTAACCACTTAAGGTAACTTTGAGGAACATTTAGTGAAGACTATTTTGGAGGGGTGGAAAACATAAGATTTTTTTTCCAAATTGATTTTTATTTTTCAAGTCTTTTAAGTTTCGTTTTCCCATCAGAAGCCTTGTTTCAATTCACTAATCTCTTTCATCTTCATGGGTTGATAAGTTGATAAGCTTATAAGGTGGAGTAGAGATAAAATGGCTCAAAACATAAGGTCATGACTTAATGCCTTAATTTCTTTCATCTCCTTACTTTGATAAGTTGATAAAGTGGAGTAGAGTCTCAATGGTTCAAGGAATTAAGATACAAAACATGATTTCCATGGTGCATGTAAAAAGAAACTTGTCAGATCAACCATTATATTCAAATAATTAATAGATAAATCAATTCATTCATGCTCCAATTCATAATTTTCTATTCTATCTCTATTTACTCAATTATGTTGAATTGGTTGCATTTTCTTGTTTAATTCAAAGTGATTAGAGTAGTTGAAGTTTATCATTTAAGAAGATTTAACTTGATGTTTCGTGTAGTCTCTTGTGTGTGGGATTACGATGAAGGAAGTATTCATAAAGATATGCTTCGGTACTTTGATTTTCAAGTAAGTCTATACATAACCAATTTAGTTATGATGATAAATGTGTTTCTATTATTTTAGGCATGTAATGACTTAAATTTAGTCATAGGAATCTTATTTTAGAAAACATAACATATTGTCCTTTTTCTTTTCCATTTTGAAGATAGAACTTAGTGTGTAAGGGATTTTCTAGGTTTAAAGTGAACTTTCCAACAAAACCCCTTTAGACACCATCCCTTTTGAAAAAAGTTGCAAGTAGGTGATGTCTCACTTGAGGCATCTATGGGAAACTACAAGAAGATAAACAATTTTATAATGATGAAGGAGACGAGAATACTAAGCTAGAATTACCCAAATTAAGCGCATTATTACTTATTACCATTAACAAAAGTCAATGAAATATACCCCAAATATTCGAAGTAATCCCATTATTCATACCTTTAAAATGGAAATATCAAAATAAACCAAACAAGTGATTAAGCATTGTACAAATACATGAAATAGGCTAAAAACAAGTGTTTCTATTACTACTATGACATTTTTGTTATAATAACTTCCATCGAGCCTAGCAAACCAATTAAAATTATTGTGCACGACTATATGTCTTCCTCTCCAAATGTACCCAAATGTGTCAAGAGTGTGTCTTCCTCCCCTCAGCCTTGAATTATTTGTAGTTTTACATTTTGTTGTAAGAAAACAAATCACCCCTTACCATTAAATTATAACTACGTGGGTAAACATTACTATGGGATAGTAAGCATTACTATGAGTTATTACAGACAAAATTAGCCCAATGAAATTCTTCTTATTTGTACTTCCATGTGCTAAGCCTCAACTAACCTTTCTGTGTAGTACCCTTCGGTGAAATGCTCCTTTGTGCATATCTGCAAAGCTTGTCACCCAAAACACAACTCTAATAGGCCCCCAATACTCACCTGCGGCTCATGCTCAAGAAATTTAGTGTTTCTAATATTCTAGTTAGGGAACCATTTCCTTTATAGCCACGATAAGTTTTCTCAAATGTTTTCTTTGCAGTATCCGCCTTTGCCTCAACTTCCTCTACTTGCCCAAAAATCAGTTTTCCAACTTTAAGGTAATAGGGGTGTTCACCTTCGCTTCACTTTCTTCAGTGCTTGTTTGATAATCTAATGCATGGTCTAGATTTATTCTACGACCTTCAATGCTTCATCCTATAATGTCTCAATATTTTGTTCCAATTATTTCTCATCAAATCTTATCCAAGTAATTTCCTTTTTTATATATGCATTTTCTAACATTTTAGCCCTTTGCTCATTTAATGATAGTGTGTTCAGGTTTTCCTCAAAGTTTTGTGCCTTCTCCTGCATTGTTTGAATCTTTTGTGCCACTTCCTTTAAATCTTCACTTTCCAGCAGCCTATCCCAAATCTGGATGCCATGCTCATATATTCTACTGCATTATGCCTATAATCCTCTAATTTGTTTCACTGTCACTGTTACCCCACATTCCTTCTCTCTATGCTTCCTTTCTTCTAGTGGAGTGCTTGGCTTAGTCTACAACTCCAACTCCACAACTTTATATTTGAGACCCTGAATGGCCTCATAAATATTTTTCAATTTCCCCTCTGCTGGTGTATCCACCTCCATCAGGGCTTATGGGAGGTTGTTGTAGACCTCGTGGGATGTTGACAATTGTCCCAATCCTATGGTTTTTATACTTGTAAGGAACTATAGTTCTTGTGTGATACTCATTGTGGTTTGTGCAAAGTGTCTAAAAATTGTTGTGATAAGAACAACTCAACATGGCTGAAATATTTTTCTCACTATTGCATTTATATCGTTGGAAATTCTATTTCCTTTCACGATATTTGTAGTGTTTGGAACTCTCCTGATGCTGAAGATGGTTGGGGCTCCACAGTCCTTATGTTGGTCACCGTCAATGTGCTTTGTGCTTCTTTTAGTTATGTCCTTTCTGTCCGTGTCGGGGATAGTCTACTAGATTCCAATAATTGTCAGAGTTTATCCAACTACTCTGATGTACTTAAATGTATATTTTGTTACTGTTGTGCTACTTTTTCAAGTGCCTTTCCTATTTTCTGCTTAACTTGATCCCCAGTCTATTCCATTTCATCATCAAACAATAACTGGATTTGGATGAACACTCGTTTCATTGCCTTCCTTTATTTTCATGAATGGAAAGTTCCTTCTTCTATCATATACTATTAGTTCTGCTTGTTCACAACCCATGCAATGTCTTCTTCCTAGGACTTTTCTTTCACTGTCTCCCGCACAAACTCATGAGAAAATTGATTCTTGTTTCTGTTGATATTTTCAACCTTATCTTCTTCCTCCATTGGGACTTTCCATTATGCTTTCCAATCATTGACGAAGTTACTAAATTTTAATTCTTTTGGCCTATAGTGGCTCTAAAGCCACTTCTTGGCAGTATCCCTCTTTGGATGGATATACGTAAACCATGGGGTGCCCTTAAATCATGCAATCCCCTTGTAAGCATCTACACTATTCAGTAGTATGTGTTGTATCATATTGCCCACCTTTTTTACCATATCCTTGTATACATAAAATGTTTATTTATTTTCCAACTACCTCTATGTATGCATAGTATGCCATAATGAAGCATACTCAGGCACCAAGAATTATTTTTGCACCTTTTCTAGAAATCATGTTTCCCCTCGCTCCCTAGATTCTACTAGACAAATGAGAATTAGGAGCCATGTATAGAGGAATTGTGTGTTATTGTCTTGTCTATCCTGATATTATATAAAAAATTGGTTTAAAAGGAATTTGGCCCATTTCATATTGACCCTGATTATGACTTTGCTATTGTCGCAATCACTCCTATCGATACTTATTGCTTCAGTCATTTTTGCAATAATTTGCATGGCATAACCAAGGACGCAAACCTTCCTACATTGTCATTGATGCTTTGAATATTGAAACCATGCTCAACCCTATGTGTGCCATGGTTTTCCTTCGCCTCCTCACATAGGGCTTCCTCCCTCCTTTTGCTTGTGAAAACTAGTTATGGGTCTTCACTTAATGTCAGAAACCTTGTAATTATTCCAATAACATTTGTACCTATTCAAGTTGGTTGGTTAATCTAAAGCAACACTCTATGGAGAGAACTTAACAAGTACTTAACACATTAAAATATCTCGATGATGCAACAAAAATATAGGATTTCAAGTAAGTTTGAGGTACTTGACTATGTCAGGCTGCACACTTATTGAGCTTTTGTCACTACAACAAACAACCTCCCAAAATATGCCTACACTTAAATTTTAGAGCCTCCTTCTGATTTTATGATCTTTCATTCCAAGATGATCATAGCCGCATCATGATTTCTTGATGTCATCCTGTGATATTTTAACTGTTGAAGTCACTTGCATATGCTTTCTTAGATTTTCATCATTCACAAGAACACCTCTTTCTAGTAGGCTCAACAGTCAATGATTGCCTTTCAAAATAGGCATTACATAACCCTTGAAGGAATTCCCTACGCAATATTTATAAATAACGTCTGTGTAGTCCCTAGATGCAGTGACTGTGTAATGCTTGATGATAGTGATTGCGCAACTCCTTATGATAGTGACTCATTAACATTGGGAGGAAATGATTGTGTAATTCATAAAGACAATGCACTGTGAAATCCCTATGGACAGTGAGTGCACAATTGTAGTTGATAGCCTCTCTAACTCTTAGTTGCAAGTGGACCATTATCATAGTGACTTTTCTCAACTACCACTTTTGCATGTTTTTTCCTTCAAAAGTTTCGCTTTCACTTTTTTTTACTGTCATTTTTACTTTATTTCACTTTCGCAAGTGTTGCTTTTTCTTTCTTTAGCTTTTCCATGTGTCATTTTAACTTATTTTATCCTTTGCAAGTGTCGTTTTCACTTATTCTTACTATTGCAAGTGTCATTCTTTGTGAAACAAAGTTATAATGCATCTTTAAAAGATAAACTTTGTGCTTATTCTTGTACTAATGGGTTTTATCCATCGTAGAGATATGAATTAAACTTATCTACAAATTATTGATTTTTTTCTTGTTTCAGTGGACACTATTGTCACAAAGTGTATCTAAAGTGCCACACTTGGAGGTAAGTGTCATTTTTTCATTGTTTCAATGGATGCATGTTAATTGCAGGTGTTATGTTTTCCATTTTCATTTGTTTGGTCATTTATGACTGTGTGATCATGTTAAATTCTTATTACATGTTTCGATCGCATATTTCTACCTCACTGATACCACACTTATTTAATTTCTCAAATACCCTTGCCTTCACAACTTGTCTGTTCAATCACCCATCATCATGCCTTCTCAAACTATGAATTGTGTAGTCCCAAGACCTAGTCACACATCATTACCTCCTTCAACTATGTGTTGGGGCCTTCCTTTTGATTTTAAAAGTATTTGATTATTTTGGATTTCCATAGAACGAAGAGGAAACAGGTGGCAGCAGCAACGATCAGGTTGTGGTGAAGACAGCTAAGGCGGAAGGCAGGAATAGGGAGTTGCAGGATTGTTGCGAAAATGTGTCAGCAAAAGGCAAAGGCAGCCGAGTGGACAAGATGGATGAGATGCAGCCAAGGGAAGTAACAATAGAGTGGGAACTGGCAGTGCAAACGGTAGAAGGAATACAAAATAATAAACCCATAAGGGGAAAGGGCTTGGCTAGTTGCGTTGTGATAGAGTAGGAGCATCTAGACATGGATGAGCAGGACCTCTTGGTTGAATATTGAACCTCTGAGTCTATAATAGGTAGTTAGACCTGTAATTGGGTATTTCCTATAGTTTCCTATGGCTAAGATGACATATTATGTATTTATCTTCTGTTGACATAAGAGGAGTTACGATCTAGACTCATTTCTTAGTATGATGTATGTGTTTTCTTATGATGTATGGATTTCCTAAAATTTTAAATATATTGCAAGTCTATGTATGTGGTAGCTTCATAGTGTTGAATGATATGTTGTTTTCATGAATGTGTGTATGATGTTCTTTACATATTGATGGTTGACATACACTTGACCCAATGACAAACCCTTCTTATTTATGGTTGTGGCGCACCTCGGGTGAGACTCCTTACCCTTTAGGTAACATGAAAATGTCGAGATTGTCCTAGACTACAATGAGCCATTACTAGCCCTCCACGCTTGAACCTAGGGTCTCCCCCTAATGACACTTTTGTGTCAATAAATGGTTCCATTGTGGTAACCTAAGGAAACAAGTACTGCTTCGGAACATGGTGTCGGCGATATTCAAGAAAGAGATTAAGGGTGGAATAACATAGTAGATCAATTTATAGCATAACAAGTTATTCAAATGGGTCAACCGATTGCAAAATTTAGGGAAGAAACTTTGTATGCTGAGGGTGCTAGTGACCAGTACGAGATCTTTTGGTGCAAGTTCCCAGAAGGCTTGTATAATTGGTTAAGTACGTTGAAAGTGCAAAATCAATCACGGGGAACGATGTCAGCTCATCGTAACTGGACTTCCTCAGGCCTTGTATCACTCCAGTAGTTAGACACTAACCTGACAAGGGCAGTCAACTTTTGGATAAAGACTAGAGTGGAGGGGTATATAGTTTAGTTTTCCGTCAAAAGTTATCAATCCTTCTCAAGGGTGGAAGCGGTGTCTCGGTCCGAGTTAAGAGGAAGGTTGGTGAGGGAAGTGTCATTGTGCATTAAAATGTTCATGACAAAAGGACTATTGCCCTCACCTGCCATGGCAATGGTAGCGTAAAACCCCAGTACTGGGGCAAGGGCCTAAGGGGAGAATTCTACTGGTTGGGGAATAGAGATGTTGATGAAGGAATGGATGTAGAAGGATTGTGGAAATCCAGAGACATTATGGTGTAGAGGATAGCGGTATTCGCTGACAAGTGGCAGGTAAGGGTGGTTTAGACTTTGAAGAATAGAAAAATGTGACCCCTCTAAGTAGGAGTGGTGTCGGGGAAACCCATAGAGGAATGGAGAGTAAAAGAAGATGCATGACAAGACAAGGTTGGCGATTGGAAAGACAAGATGAACAAATTTTGAGTACTCGCAAAGAGGAAAGGGAAGAGGAAATGGGCAATGCCATGAGAAGGTTATTTCTAGAAGGAGAAGCATCCAAAAGAAATCAACAACAATATCCCCAACGTACAGGTAGTATTCATCCCAAACATCCCCTAGTTCCTTCCTATAATCCGGAGAAATTTGTTATTAAAATAGCTAAAGCAATATGGGTATACAACATGCACGAGAAATTAAAGGCCAGTTTCAATATTGTATATAAGAATGGAATTAGTGGTATTAGTAATATGGGACTTGCTAGGGTCCTATAATAATAGGATTCATAATTTTGAATTGGCTATCGTTAGTCTTGTAATATTGTAAACACTTTTTCCTTCTGCAAAATGTTTTCCATATTAAAAAATTAAAAAATATAAAGAGGGTATGTCCTAAAAGAATGATCAAAGGACAAAAAGAAATAAAAGGTGCAAAAAAGTGAAAAATATGAATCCCAAAAAGAAATAAAACAGATCATGAAAGTATGTAAATTCAAATGCCACTACTTTTTACTTTACTATGAAAAATATCGTTGTGTGCATCTTGTCAGAAATGCCACAATCCATGATGGTCAAATAGCTTATCTTTGACTCATTCATGTTTTAAATTTCATGTTAATAGATAGTGAAGGAAGATCTAGCCAAACTATTTAACCTTGGCAGATCAGTAGTTAGGTAGAGAATAAAAATGAGCTCATCAGTTTAATCTGAGCCATTGGAAGTTATAAGGTTAGAATTATATAGTTTGCAAGTCAAAATAAAAGGAAATGAAGGGTCAGCAAGATCAAATTCACCCATTAAAATGAAGAAAAAATGTTAGAGTAAATAAAGGGTAGGTAAAAGAAATGTTGCAAATGCACAAGGTTGCTAAGTCAAAAGCTCATTTATCATGCTTAGGGCTATGTTTCATGTGTAGGAGGAAATGTGAGAAAGGAAGTATATCCACCAAGCTTGTTTAACTAATTTCCCCTCATTTCACTATACCCCCACATACTTATTTGCTAATTTCCCCATTCTCCCTTCATTACTTACTAATTTCCCTTTTCCCCTCATTTTGACCTTTACCCATTCATTTCACACATTCTATTAGAAATTAACCTTCAAAATTCATCCCCCATTCCCAAAACCATTTTCCCTACTGTGAAATCCATTCCCAATTACAAATATCACTTTCCCGCTTGCTAATTTCCCTTCTTTCCCATCAAAAACTCATAAAAACCTCCTTATCCTAATTTTTTGCCCCCGATTTATCTAATTAACTTCCTCGCTTCATGTTTCCCCAATACACTTTATTTTAACCTACCAACCCTTGGTGTAGTTACAAAAGCCCATCCACATAACCTGTGGTCCCACCTTATTTACACACTACTTATATTAAACCTCGACATTATGTGCTAATTAATTACAATTATTTGTAATCAAATCTCTTGCCCTACCAAATTACTTTCCAGATTCTATTTATGCAATTCAATTACGCGATAGCCCTCTAATCTCCTACCCTCAGATCCGACGGTGTACATCCATATTGTGCGGATTCATTATCTGACCAATAACAGCGCAAGAGCACGCAAGATTCGCGGTTTTGCCTGGGCGTTGTTCTACTATGTCGTGCCACTAGGCTAGATTGTGTGCTCTTGAAAAATACCACCCGCCCTCCAAAAGGGGTGTGATGACCCAGAAAACCACCTCCCCGCCTAAACCGAAAACTGCCCATTGTTCATTTATAATTTCGGTACCAAAATGTGACTGTTACCCGTTAAAAGGCTGAAAAAGCCCCAATTTGTTGTTTTCGCTGATTTTTCACTACAAATGCTGCTTAGCCATTTGCGACACCCCGAAACCTCTGCAACCATTTAAACCACCTTATGCCGCTTGAAGAAGCTTCAGATACTCAATTGAAGGAACCAGTTGACAGTTGAAAGCTAAAATACCTTATGCATTCACTACTGAACCTAGTCTACACGTCAAACCATCAATTTCTAGGTATTCTTGGAAAAAACTAGAACAACCATTGAATTTGAACATGCACAGTTTAAATTGAAAGGTTAATTAATTGAATTAATTAAGAAACCTTCTAGAAATTGAAGAGAAACCTATTTCTACACCCCAAACACTTTTACAAACTATAATTACCCTCCCATTATTCCAAAGCTTCCAAACCTCACATCTAAAACCACTAAAAGCCTAATTCAAATCTCTAAACCCAATTATGGCTTCCTAAACCTCTCTAGACATGAGACCTCTCCAAACCCCTCACCTAGACATAGACCACCTTGCATTAGCATATAGAGACTTCCAAATAAAGGACACAGCTTCCCCTACCTACCTTCTAAAGATCCACTGCTGGAGTAAGGACAAGTTCCTAAACCAGAGCAATGACATTTGCCTTTGGAGTCTGATTTTCCCAAGTATTTGTTTCCAAAAGTTCACCCATTACTAGAAATCATCCACTTCTATCACGCTTGCTACATTCTCAGCCAAAGAGCCATTCTCACCCTGAACAACAAGTGTTATTTATCATCACTTCAGAATCCATAAACGAAATGCTGCAAGTCCAACCAAGCCTAAATGAGACCGCACTTTCTATTGAAGGCTTGCTTGACCCTTACACCAAGTTAAAACCTCCTAGAATAGCCCAAATTTTCAAAAATTTCATCATAGAGGAGTGTCATACTCCTACAGAAAGTCCTCCATATGCTGCCACCATTTTTTCTGAGACAGGAAGACAAATCATCACCATGCTCTCCTGCATTTTAGGATACACCACAGATGAGCATGTGGATGAGGTTGTTCTTTCCTTCCTTCCCATATTTTCCCCAGGCAAGCCTCCTACTATAAATGTATAGCTATGCTCAGTTCATAGCGGACAGAAAGCATGAACAATTTACCAGCCTACAAACCGAGAGAGTTCTCAAATATTCTTCATTTGTATTCCATATGTTCTTGTACTACCTGTCAAATGAATTCTGTGTCAGTATCCAAATGTTGGATACCAAAGAAAATCCAAGATCAGTCATGTACTAGACACCATTGATCCATAAATTCTCCACTATTTGTTCCTATAAAGACTTGGTTGATTTATTTTTCCATCTAGTGATGAATATGCTAACCAGTAGCCCTCAGCCCATAATCAGTCAAGAGATCAAAAGGGTGTTATAGTTGGCAAAGAGCTTCAAAGTGGGAGATTGGTATCTGTACCAGAACCACACAGAAATAAGAATTTATGGATGCCAACTTGCCCCATACAAACTGCCTAAATACTTCCCCATGAGGATATTTGCACTAGAATACTTTAGGCAGATCATAAATTCTGATGAAGTCAACTTCCTATTAGCTAAGAAGAATACCCAATTCAAAATGAAAAATCAATTGGGCCCCTTCATTTGTAATCTAGAAAAGTTGGACCAGAGGGAGATAAGATTTTGCAACAAATGAAATTCAAGAACAGCTTTATGTGGTAGTATGACCTACATGGAGTCATAAACAAGATAAGGATAAAGGTAAAATTGGGACCTTTCATCCATCATCCCAGACCAAACATTGAGAGGTTTGCCAACCAATCAGAATGGTTGGAAAACACTCTAACAGACATGGACAATAATGTATTTGATGTATAGAATACATTGATTGATCTAGAAAAATGTATTGATACAAGTTCCTTCCTGCAGGTTCCATAACTAGGAGAACCAATAAATATTCCTCCTATTTTACAGACTCTAGCAAATGAAGATAGAAACGCAAAGAGAACCAGGGAGGAGGGTTCCAATTCAGCTATGGAAACCACAGGTGAACAATTTGAGATCAGTTATAGGAGGAGGCCCAAGATTAATCATGTAACTGAACAGGAAGACACGATTGACTCTGTGGAAATCACTAACACTAATACAATGGTGGAAAGGAGAAAATGCACAACAACTTCAAGACAAACATAGCAACCCTCAACATCAAACACTCAACTTATTGAGAGACATCTCAGCGTTGAGGTCTCTTTATTCACCATGCCCATGGATAAAGAGAAAGATATCAAAGATAGATACAGGAAATTAAGTTGAGGAACGAGAAGTTGAATGCTGAGACTTATGCCGAATACTTCAAGGAGACACATGCAAATCGAAACAAGTTAATACCATCCTTTGACATCGAAATAGGAAAAATGTAAAATTCATTCATGCAACCTACAATCCAACAGCTAAAAACATCAATAGACTATAGCAAAATAGATTTTGAGGTTTTGGCCACAGATGTCCATCCCATTGACGAAATTGAGTTTCACAAGCAGGCAGGTGAGAAGATCCATTCCACCTTAATAGGTAAATATATGGCTGCACATAAGCTGCAAAGTTCATTGGACAACGTTACAACACAATACAAACTGGAGAAGGCCTCCTGACAAGCCAAAGATAACAAAATCAAGGCACTGGAAGACTTGGTCATTGAGCTAGGAAATGATCCCAATGATATGAAGGCTACTGAGAAGTTGATAACTAAAAAGAATGAGGACATTGCTCCTCTCAAAAGACAACACAAATTTCCTCATTCAGAGCACCCACAGACAAAGGAAGTCCTTTAAAGCTAAACACATTAGGAGAAAATGGTGGACCTTGTTTTACAACTCAATGCTCAATTGAAGGAAATGGAGAAGGATTTGGATAGCTTGATACAATTAAAACAAGCTAGTCTTGAGACTGCCACTGCCACTATTATCCCAATAGTCACTACTGCAATACCATTTACCTTGGCAGCTACATTGGCTCCTATAGCTCCTCTGGCTACATCATTACCAGCTGCCACTACATCTACATCAGCAACAGGGTTGACAACAGTAGCAACCCAGCCAAGTGATGAGGTAAGTAAGTTGGTCAAGGCAATGGAAGACATGTCCATTCAGACCACACAAATAAATAAGCTTAAGGAAAAGATAATCAGTCTGGAGAATCACAATAAGCTTTCCTATATTATGCACAAAGAAGAAGTACAAAAGGCAACCAGAATGAATAAAAGGATAAAGAGCTTAGAGAAAGAGATGACATTAAAGTAGCCACTTGGCCAAGCTAAGGAACAATTGTGGGCCAATATCATTGACTGTATCAATGATATTTGGCCATCCATTCAATTAATCTTTGAGAAAAATGACTTAGTGAAAGAGGCTACGGAAGCCATACAGAGAGTTAAAGCAGAACTGGGAGACATGACAGAGGAAGTCACTAGAATAATTCATTTCCTCAATTCCAGGAACAAATATCCATTGCATGAGCTGGAGATACATGATAGGATTGGTGCAATACTTGAGGTAAAATATGTCCTCACCAAGTAGAATTTGATGATGAACCTTGAAGATAAATGCCAAATCATGTAGCTTGATATAGAGAGATTCATGGTTAAGTTTAATGTTTTGAGGCAGAAAGGTCTGCCAAATCCCTTGGTGATTAGTGATAAATTGATGCCATAGGATGACTACAACAGGAGAAATAGAGAGCTGGCGAGAGATCAGGTAAAAACTTCATCCATGAAAGGGATTCCTACTGGAAAGGTTCTATTTCAAACATTTGAGAACCTATTTTACCTCCAGCATGAGGTAAAACACCTTTTTGTAAATAAACCCACTTTTTCCAAGTACACAAAAGTAGATGAAATTTATAGGAGGATGGTAAATATTTAATTACCAAATGTAGACACATGGGAAAATTTGAATGACTTACTATAAAAGTAAACAGTCAAAATGTGAAAATTGACAATCAAAGTGAAAAAGTCTCAGCAAAGAAAAAGTAACAGGCCAACTAGATGAAAGAATATCATGTGAATGTGTATCAGTTGAAAGATCAAAGTAAAAAGAATATCTAGCGAGAAGAAAAACAGCAGGGTAGAGAATAAACAACAAAATATGATAGCATAAATACAACACAACCAAATAAATAGGGACAACATACAGTAGTTGAACATTTGTCTCTATCTTCTTGCATGAAGATATTTCTTTCTCCTAGATTAATTCCCAAGATAGTTTGGGATATTTTGTAAACTATTTTTGTATAAATACTTCATATTTCGAAGTATTAGGGTGGATTTCCAGACATTTGTAGAGTTGTATTGATCATAAAACTAAGGGTTATTGTACCAATTTTTCAAGTTAGCAGACTGGACTGAGGAATAAAAAGATTACATTATAGGATTAATGTGTTGAGCTATTACAATGAAGTATGTTCTATGTCAAATTTGTTATGTTCTTATGTATTTAGCAAACTTACGTGTTATCTAAAGTGAATGAATTAACTGGAAATTTATTTCTAAATTTGTTTAAGTACACTTTGTCTTGAACAGTTGATCATTTCTATGTTTTCTTCTGATATCTGGATCTGAGAATCCTTAATTGCTCTCCCATCCCAGTTGACCTCTTTCACTTCTTTCATATTCCAGCCTAAGGAACCCTTAATTTCGCTTTGGACCCAATTGAAACCAACTTCACCATCCAACTTTAAGACCTAAAATAACTCAGCTACTTTGCCCTGTAGACACTATTTTTAGAACTTGATCCAGTCCTGTTTGCTTCACATTTGACCCCATAGCCCAATGGTAAAAGACATCCCTCTATCCATCTAAGTAAGTGATCCCACCACCAAATCGAAATCAAAACCCAAGTACAATCAGAACTAGCCTAAAATAAAATAACTAAAACAAAGTTAAATCATGAAGAGAGGGCCCTCTCTGAGCATTAGGAAAGCTAGATCCTAATCTCCAAAGTAGTTTTATGGTTACCTCTATCATTTCTTTCTCAACAACTCAAGAGAGATATTGGAGTGATAAAAAATTGGTGACCATACTGGGGAATTCGATCCTCATTGTAATAAAACTTAAGGAAATATTAATCTCATGTTCTGCCCCTTAAGGTCATTTCAAAATTATGGTTAAAATTTTTCAAAAAACAATTAAAATTTTAAAATTCTAGCTCCCAGAAAGACTCGCTATACTAGGGAAAATCTAGATCCAAACCCTACTACAATAGTTGATGACCATGACAGGATTTTAAGGAAATAAAAAAAGGTAGAAACTCAAGAAAGTAGTAGCCATTTAGCTAAACAAATTCACTCCCCGAGGAATTATCAACTTTAGAGGGTATTCTATTTGATTTGTCATTTGACCTTTCATTTTTTAAAACTAAATCAGAAAATGCCATTCATTAAACTGTGTTAGATCGTAATTTTATTCAATTCCTTGAGTTAAAAAGGGTGCCTAAACATCTAGATTTAGATAAACTTGTGTTGGAAACTCTTGAAAAACTAGAACCTTAAACCTCTACATTGATAAGCCATATAGATGATGCTTATCTTCAACAATTACTTGAATTAGCTACCCTCATTGCTGCTACCTCTGAACTTTCTACAGAATCTTCAAATATTGTAAACACACCTTCATTTACTACCACCTCGCCTATTATATCCACCACAATTCACTCCCCTAAACCAACTATTCCTCACCTTCCTCTTCAACCAAGTACCTCAAGCTCATCTAGTTCATCTCCAACCATCTCAAATCCATCTTCAAGCACCACTACTTTCCCCTCTAGTCAAAACAAAATCTCAGCCATGGCAGACAGATATGCACCTTTGGTTTTACCAACCCAACTACATGTCATGCCCCAAGATTATCAAAGCAAAAGCTTTTTGTTTGATGCTACTGGTCAGTATACTACCCAATAGCATGTGAACAAAATGATTGATTACTTTTAATTGCATGAGATTGATGATTCTGATGTCCAAATGAGGTTATTTGCCCAGACATTGACAGAGGATGTTAAGAAATGGTTCAAAAATTTACCTACTAATCATATTGAAGATTTATCTTATTTTCATAGATTATTCATTCATAGACGGGAAATAAAGAAAAACCCTCTACAAATACTATCTAAATATGATAACATTAGAAGAGCTCATAATGAATCAGTTCAGGATCATTGTAGTAGGTTCAATAGCATATACAATGCAATATTTGCTAATATTAAACCTCCACCAGACTTAGCATTGTTCAAATTTCCTGATGGTTTTGACACTAACATGTCATACCAATTAAGGGAAAGAAACCCTAGAACATTAGAACAAATGCAAAGTAATGATGCTAGTGTAGAAGCAAATTTATTAGCTAATAAAGCTAAGATGATAAATGAAAAAAGAGTTGCCATTAAAGAGGAAACCTCCACTTCTGATGGTAAAATATATAGTTTAGCAAGAGTCTAGAAAGAATAATGGATAAATTAGAAAACATGGAAAGAAAAACTCAATGGGGAAATCAATAGCCACCCCCAAAAAGAAACCCCAACTTTAGGGAAAATCCTAACATTGGAAAAAATGCTATACCTAATCAGCAAATTAGACCACCCTTCCAGGAAAACTATGCTGAGGGTTCACAAGACCATGAAGAAGAGGATGACACCTAGATAATCCTATTAGGGATTAAAAATGAAGAAGTTGTTTTTCTTACTCAGGAAGAACAGGAATTGTACATGATGCAACAATTGCAATTAGAATCTGGAGAATCCTTTGACTTCAAACAAGGCTATGAATCTACTATATATGAGTTTCACAAATAGTGAAGCCTTAGGAGCAAAAAGAATACTAAAATTCCCACTAAGATATCAATCTAGGTCCACACTAAAAGGATAACAGAAGGTCTTGTGACCAAAGTTCTACAAATTCTCCCTAGGGGAACTCAGGAGACTTTCAGCCCAAATATTGTAGATATAACTTCATACGAGACTCAAGCTGAAACTATTACTCAAATCATTCCAAATAAGAGAATTCAAAACAAAATAGCTCAAACACAGATTGAAGTGCAAAGTACTGAAAAAGAAGATAAAAATATACAGACCAAATTTGCTAAGGAAGTTCTCATCCAATCAGGCAAAACTCAATTTCCATTCAGCATTAAGACTGAGATAGAAAAATTGAAAATATCAATTGCTTTGACCAAGCTAGTGAAAAATGAATCATATAGAGCACAAATCACTGAAACATTAAATATAGGTGAAGGTGAGGATGTTGTAAACTTGAATGATGATCAACTTGAGTTATTGTTTGGACCTGAAGTAAATGGTACACATTAGTAAAAGGGTATTACTCCCTTCTAAATTAGCTTGAACGTTCATGACAAAATCTTACATAATGTTATGCTAGACTTAGGGGCATCCCATAACTTAATTCCAAAAGCAATCATGGAGAGATTAAACTTAGATATCAGCAGACCATATAAGGACCTCTTTTCCTTTGATTCTAGCTAGGTTAAATTCCTTGGACTGATTAAATATTTGTGTGTAACTCTTGTCCAATGCCCAGCAAAGACTATTGTCATGGACATAGTAGTTGTTGATATCCCACCCAAGTATGGAATGCTATTGTCTCGCTCATGGGGAGAAAAATTATAGGGATCTCTACAGTTAGAGATGTCATATGCCACCATATCTCTTTTTGGTAAACAAAGGAAACTTTACAGAGAGACCTTAATGAAATACATGGTGACGAGTGCAGAAGAACCAAAAAATTTCCCCATATACTCCATGCATTCTGATATGGAATCTTTTATCTTGAACAATTGAGACAATGGAAAAAATGAAATCGCAACTATAGAACAAAAATACAAAGCTCTTGATAGTGAAAACATTTTTCATGAGTCCCTATGGCATCTATATTTTGATGGCTCTATGAATATATTAGGAGTAAGTGCAGGAGTTTGGATTCACAATGTGGAGAATAATCATTATGAAGGTCATGCCATTAGATTAAACTTTAAATGCACAAACAACATGGTATAATATGAAGCTCTAATCTTAGGACTAAAAATGGTTAGAAAACTTGGAGCAAAGAGAGTTTCTATCGTGGGAGACTTAGAATTGATTATAAAACAAATCAAAGGTGAGTACTCTATGAATAATCCCAGACTTAGCCAATATAGAGACACTATCCTAGATTTGATTAACGAACTTCTGGAAACTAATTTTGTTGCCATTCCTTGGAAACATAATATGCAGGCTCACAATTTGGCCACTTTTTCTAGTACCTGCAAATTGCCTCTTCACCCCAACCACCAGTACATTGCAAAAGTGAGACGTAGGCTTGTTATACCTGACAATTTGAAATATTGGCATATCTTCTCACAAGATTAAAAAATTAATGATTTCGTGAATATTGAAGGTGAGTTTAAAAAATGTAATATAGATACAGACTGTACAATAGATAATAGCATAGATAGTGAAATAGATATAAATGCTTTAGATCTGAATAAACCCACTAATTTCACTAAAGTAGAAATAGATAACTTAAAAAACGTAGAAATAGAAGAAATAATGAATGATGATCATGAAATTTTAAACCTTAAAGATAACTTTTTTCCCAATGGATTAGTCCCATTAGAAGACTTGTGTGATTCAAATGAGGTACCTAGGAAACCAAAAATGGAGCCTTTAATACTAGACATAGAAGAATGTAACATAGGAACTGAAGACAAGCACAAGATTATCAAAATATCCAAAGCATTGCCTTCAGATGAAAAACTGAAATATACAAGTCTATTCAAAGAGTTTCAAGATGTCTTTGCCTAGAGTTATGAAGACCTTAAATCTTATGACACCATCATAATTCAACATAAGATACCTATCAAAGAATATCATAAACCTTTTAAACAGAAGCTTAGGAGAATTAATCTCATTCTGATGCCACCCATTGAAAAGGAAGTAAAAAGGATGTATGATGCATAGATCATAACACCCATTAAGTATTCAGATTGGGTCTCAAACTTAGTCACTACTAGGAAGAAAACAAGAGAAATCAAACTCTGTGATGATTTCAGAAAATTGAACAAAGTCTTATTAAAATACAACTATCCTCTCCTAAAATCTGGCTGTATCCTTCAGAGGGTAGTAGACTCATCCAGAAATTCATTACTTGATGGATTCTATGGATATAACCAGATCGTAGTTCAACTAGAGAATCAAGCAAACACTGGATTTACTACTCCTTGGGGTACTTTCATGTATTTGAAAATGCCTTTTCGATTGATGAATGCAGGGGCTACATTACAAAGATCTATGGATATAGCTTTTACCAAAAAAATTCATGACTTTCTAGTTGTTTACCAAGATGACATCATAGTCTTTTATAAATTAGATAATGAACATCTAGATCACCTAAGAAGTGTTTTCATTAAATGTAGAAAATTTTGTATTTCCTTAAATCCTAAAAAGACACTCTTTTGTCTAGAAGAAGGTAAACACTTGGGACACATAATATCCAAAAATGCAATTAGAATAGATCCAGTTAGAATAGAGGGAATCCTGACCATCACTCATACTAGAAACATCAAATAATTACAATAATTTTTAGGCCAAATAAATTTTCTTAGGAGATTCATTTCAAACTTAACAGAATTAATTAGAGAGTTAAACAACATGTTGACAAAATATTCAACACTTAAGTGGACAATAGAGGCTAAACAGACTTTTGAGGCAATCAAGGAAGCCCTTACCAAAACTCTATTCCTCATAAGTCCTGATTTCAACAAAGATTTTATATTTTTTTCTTTTGCTTCAGAACATATTGTTGCAGTAGTCTTGTTGCAAAAGAATGATCAAGGATATGAGCAACCTGATGGGCCATGAATACGACCACTTTGTAATACTTATTTCATCCATTTTTACTCTTTTCTATTATATCATCTATAATAATTTATCATTTAAATCCATTTTATAAAAGATTTATGCTCTTATGGATGAATATTATTTATTCTCCTTTATTTCTAATAAATTGATGATTATGCGTGATTTTATCAATGATAGTTTTAATAAATTAGTTGTAACATTATTCACCATTTTTAGCCTCCAAGATAATCTCTAGATTGAAGACTTGATCATTAAAAGTGCCAACTCAGAAATTCGCTGGAATAAGAAGTGATGGTTTTGCGGTTGCGATTTTGAGAAAATGAAGCATAATCTGGAAAATATGGAACATGGGTTTTGTCTAGAACGGACCCAATTAACTTTCGCAAAGAACGGTTTGCCCAAATTTGGCTTGTACTGAGAGAAACACAGGGTTCTTTGAGCATGATTTTCTTAGATTTGTTGTTGCGGCCGTCCTCCAAATCTCAGCTGCAAAGCCAAATTCGTCTTGCTCTTGTTGAAAGATGGATGGAAATATATCTTCTTGTTTATCAATTGGTTGGAAACAATCTAATTTTGTAATAGAAATCATGTTGTACTTATCTTGATTGTAACTGCTCTCTGATCTCTCTTTATTTAAATCACAACAGAGATCAGAGAGGGGGTGATTTCAGAGGGATTCGAATCATGGAATTGAGGATCAATTAGAGCTTTAGAATTGAGGATGGCAGAGAGAATGGATAATGGCTAAGAGATTTAGATACTTCTTGTTGTAATCCACTGTAACTCTGCTTTGATATTTTAATATAAATCTAGTTGCCATTCCATCTTTGATCCTGAAGTAACCCAGCAGCATCCGCTGGTGGCTAAGGGCCCAGCCTCTGGTGGAGTATGCTACTGCTGTATTATATCTTTATGCTTCCTGTGTGGTTTTATCTCTTTATTTTACTCTGTTCAGTAATCTAACGCACTTTACTGTTTTACATATCAGCGCTATTAGATATACTTGATTGGATACTATCGTTATCTGTAACAGCAATGCTATGTTATCATTTTAACTTTGTATCGCATTGTTGTTCCTTTGGATAATTGATATAACATTGTTGTTCCTTACAAATTGTCATTCGATTACATATTAACCGTGTTGTATCTTCCTAAATCGGTACAACTGTATGATGTATTCTTAAATTGTGACTGTTGTTTATTCGGGATTGTTGTTCCATTACAATTGTTGTTACTTTATAACTGTGATTCATGCATATTATATCAAAGCTTGGATTACTGTCCCTTTTAATGATAAGTGTGTTGTGTGCTTGATTTGGATTGTTGTACATTCATATTTAGTTGATGTTCCATTTCTGAATTGTTGTTTCATTTCAATTGCTGGTCTATTTCAAGATTGTTGATTTGTTGTTTCATTTACTTGCCATTTCTTAAGGACAGACTCAGGCTGTAGTGAGTGTCAGCTTCTGCTATTTGGCTCCCAGACCTCTGATCTGCTCCCATCAGTTATGAAAGGGATAGGTTATTGCCACCAAACCCTTGGCTGATGTGCTGTTCTATTTCATTGTTATTTCCTTTACTTGCCATTTCATTTATATTCATCAAGCATGATCTCAGGCTGTAGTAAACCCCAGCATCTGCTACCTAGCTCCCAGACCTCGGATTTGTTCTCATCAGTTATGAAAAGGATGGGTTATTCCTACCGAACCTTCGACTGATGCAATGCTTGGTGTGATTTAACCTTTTGAATTAGTTAAGTTGTAGACATGCACCCATTTACTTTGTTGTTCATTTCTATTGATTAATTGCACTAGTTTTCTTTTAAAGAGTTTTCCTAGTTTACTTTCAATGGCAGCTTTAGTTCAAGTTCGATTTCCTTTTGATTGCTTTAAAGCAGGACTATCAACTGTACAGAACATTGGTTATTGCCTCCTCGTTCCTAGATTGATTGTCTTGTTCCAGTTTGATTTCAATTGCATCAATCTCTAGAGGAATGAGTTATTGCTACTATATCCTCAATTGATGTTTGTTGAGTGAATAGTTGGATTTCAGAGCATTTGAGTTTATGTTATTGTTAGATTTCTTTTTTAAGCATTTATTTATTTTTGTAGCTTTTAAGCACTATATTACAAAACATTACTCTTGAGTAAATACCCGCCTCAAACTGAGTACACTCTTGAAATAAAAAGTCATCCCTGGGTTGATAATTAATGTGAAGGTAATTAGGAGTTTAAAAGATACATTTTTATCGCTCCACATTTTGGCGCCGTTGCGGGGAGAGTGTAGCCATTTTTAAAGAGTAGTGTGCCTGTTAGGAGAGAATTGGGTATTAAAAACGGAAGGTAAGAACCTGCGTACCGAGCATGTAAAATCCCTGCTCCCCCGCCTGCTTTCCAGCAGGACTGTTAAAGAACCTAGGGTAGAAATAGATGTTTGAATTTTTGCGTGAATGACTTAAAAAAAAAAAAAAAATAGAAATTTTGAAAAACAAATCACATGATTTCATTCAAGTGGTGATGGAAGCACCACCCATTTCACTAACTAATTGACAAGAACATTGGAAGAAGGAGCTTCGAAGGAACACATGAAGAACATCTTCTGTTATGGTAAGAAACTGCCCAACATTTTTTTTTGAATTTCCTGCTCAATTAATTCCACACCCTCACCACAATAAACCAGTACAACATGCTTACAGTGTTGGACTACCAAATTTACCCAACCTTCCCACCCATTCTATCTCACATGTGCTATTAGAGAAAATTTACAATGAGATTCAGAGTGTTTTAAATTCAAAAATTGTAGAAGCTATGGAAGAAAATGAGGTTTCTTGTAGGTTGCACCAACAAACCATTCTAAAAGCTCAAGAACTTCATGGTATGATGGGAAATCAAGAAAGGAATGGATATATTGAAGATTGGTTTCACTCCATCACGTGTTTGCATCATCACTCCATACTTCAACAATTTTCGATACCATCTTTTCAAGGGAAGTTGGCTTCTCATACCCTAATTTTTATCAACATGCATTTTTCAAATTTGGGTATGTGCATATGTAAAGCCTCAATTCTAAAATGGTTCCACTGGAAATACTCTTATACATAAGCATATTCGATTCTCAAAGAAGAGTAGGATAGTGGAGAAAATAAAATAAATAAACAAATAAAACAAACACATCTTTTTTTTTTTTTTTTTTTTGAAGCTAGTTGTTTTTGTTACAACATGCTATGGAAATCAACATCGGTGATAATGTTTTTAAATTCATTTGTGTATGTAGATGAATTATAATGGAAATAATAGTTCTATAAACACTTATATTCATTTTTATCACCAATTTGAAAAAATGCTTGAATATCACATTTTTTTGGCTTGCAGACTTGATGAAATTTCTGAAAAACAGTCGGGACAGTCATGTTTTGAGGGACCAAAATGCAATATTTTTAAAACATGTTTCTATCCTAAGTATCCCTTTATGTCTACTTTCCAACCCAATTTGAATCACTCAATTTGTATTTGAAACGAAAAAGTTAGGAACAAAACATTGACAGGGTGTCTAGTGGGCAGCTCAGGAACAGAGTTGGGACAGTCAGATTTTGGAGGCATAAATGTTTGAATTTTTAAAACCTGTTACTATGGTAGATTCCCCTATGAATCTAGTTTACAATAAAATTGGAATCACTCACTTTTAATATCGTATGGGGAATTTATGAAAACAATACTGACTGTCTATCGTAAATCAACACCCTTAAAGCTATGTCTTTCTGACTGTTCCTTACAATATTTGACCTATCAATTCTTCTTTTCTTCAAAAAACGTTTCTATTGGAGATAAAAAAATGAATCTAATTTCATTTCCAATTTGAATCATTTGTATCTGACATCAAACGAAAATATTATGCTTGAAATATCAACCGTTGGTCTAAGTGGGGTAATCGAAAATGACTCTATAATGCAGGTTGTTCTAACTAAAATTGACATATCATATCATTGAATTTTTAAAACCTGTTTCTATTTGAGATATACCTTTGAATTATCTCTCATTTAGCTCTGGAATCAATCAATTTGGATAAAAAACAAAGAAGTTGTGATTAAAACACTGCTGGTTAGTATGGTCGACCACTGCTCTCCCACAGGTGACAAATAAATTTTACTTTGTTATTTTCTCCATGGATTTGTTCTACAAAGTAACTACTTGTTAGTTTTTTTGCATAATTCTTGGATTAGAAGAGCCATGCACCTCTCTTTCTCCATGATTTAATGTTTTATTGCAGGTAGACACTCGTTTTTTGCAGGTCCTAGGAGAAAAAGAATGTCAATTTATGGACGAGTGATTCTTGAAAGAAATTTTAAATAAAACAAAGGAATTTCATCCAACTCATTACCCAACGGATTCATAATAGAAGAAATGAAAAATTGATTTCCATTTGAAGATTCATGTCATGTCTTTGCTGCCAAAACATTTTTCGAATAAATCATTTTTTTGACATAACATCATAACTGTTGTAACTTAATTTATTTATTTACATACTGTTTTTTGTTGTTTCTTTTTTAATTTCTCTTATATTTTGTGTTTCAGGTGTTGCTTCATTTAAACTGTAACCCATCCTCAGCATCAATACAATGAACAGCTAATTCATTCTTTGCGTGCTTGCATTTTATGCTTGCTGTTTCTTTTCTGAAGGGACAACATTTATGTGCACTTTTGTTGTTTCTATTGTTCCTTTTTCCAAGGGACAACATTTTCATTTTGCTATTCCTTTTCCAAAGGAACAACACCTTTTGGGTCCACATTTCATTTTGCCATTCCATTTCCACAGTTCATTTTGTCGTTCCTTTTCCACGGTTCATTTTGTTGTTCCGTTTCCACGGTTCATTTTGCTGTTCCTTTTCCATGGTTCATTTTGACGTTCCTTTTCCACGGTTCATTTTGTTGTTCCTTTTTCATGGTTCATTTTGTTGTTCCTTTTCCACGGTTCATTTTGCTGTTCCTTTTCCACGGTTCATTTTGTCGTTTCTTTTCCACAGTTCATTTTGCCGTTCCTTTTCCACGGTTCATTTTGTTGTTCATTTTCCATGGTTCATTTTTTTGTTCCTTTTTCATGGTTCATTTTTGCTGTTCCTTTTCCAAAGGAATGACACTTGCGTTTTTGCTGTTCCTTTTCCAAAGGAACGACACTTTTCGTTTTTGCTGTTCCTTTTCCAAAGGAACAGCACTTTTCATTTTTGATGTTCCTTTTCTAAAGGAACAACACTTTTAGTTTTTGATGTTCCTTTTTCTAAAGGAACGACATTCCATTTTCACACTTTTTGGTGTGTATTTTTGCTTTTTTTTGTGTGCATTTCCTTTTTTGTTCCCTACAAGGAATAACACTTTTTTTGAGTGTTTTTGTTGTTCATTCAAAAGAGCAACACTTTGGGAATATTTTTGAGAGCAACCCTTTCCTTCCTCTTGTAGGATTACTCCTAGTTCATCTCAACCACATTTTACTGATTCCCTTTCATGGCATGAAGTACACTACTTTTATAAGGACAAGAATTATGGATTCTATTGAAGCGAGTTAATATCATTTACGTTATGATCTTTAATAGGACAACTCCTTGATGATAGTTTATTTTCAAAAGGACACAATTATTTATATATTACTTTACTTGCATTATTTTCTACTGTACATGATACTGATTGATCATCTTAATACCATGCTAGTTTCACCCTTCTTGGTTATAATCTTCTCTGTCTATAATAAATGAGATTATGGGTATATTTTTTTTCTATTGGCATGTTCAACTTCTTCCACCATCCCTGCTCTTAAAGAGATCTGAGCCTCCCTCTTTTTATCATAAAAATATGTAATAACAACAAAATTTTGTTCACAGATGGAGGATAGGGGGTCTCATTACAAGCCAGCCTACCATGTTCATAAGGCTGTAACAAAGTGACATTCCCATTATGGCAACACACCAAGGTTATGATCCATTGTAGCCAAATTATCCTTGGAACAGGAGGTCTCATCACGAGCTGGCCTGATCACTTTTGCTACATCCCAGTGAATGGCAGTGTGGTTATCTGGTTACCACGCCAGCACACTGATCTCTTTTGTAGAATAGCATTGGAACTCTCCATTTATAAATTGAGGATCCTGGCTCATATGGGTTAAAAAGCAACCCCGCCGAGGCTATGGACGCCTGCTGGCAGCAGAGGCTCTGCTTATGCTATTGAAGTTATATCTTATCGTCAATTATTACTATAATACCCTTTTCTAATTCTTCCTTTTTATCAGAGAAGTTATTTCCTTCATTTTCCCTGTTTTGAACCTTTACACATGAAAAATTATTTTCTGATGAATCACATCATTTTTCAGCTACAATACCGTCAGCAAAGCATCTTTTTAGCATATTGCTGTCCTTTTTCGTTTTGCATAAACTATCATCAATCCAAAGTGTCCTATCTCTTATTCATAACTTTCTTTACACACTTTTCTGTCAATATAACCATAACTTTCACCGTCTTATCATTGATAAGTGTACTCTGCTTCATTTACTGATATATTGTTCATTCCATTGCCTTGCCGTTAGCACCACTGCTTTCATATGCTTTATGGTTATGGAACCCATTTTCCAATTGGAGGGGGGAATGTATGCATTATGGGATTGCATGTGATATGATTACTGCACTCTGCCATAACTTGTTGATTTGATAAGTTTTTCTGATTGAAATTTTTGCATACATCTTATTCTGTTTCTATTCAAAACTAACACTATGGATTCAAGAACATTGTATGCAAAATAGTGCTTTGTTTACAACAGAACAATAAGTATGGGCAGAATTCTATTTGTAGCATGACCACACTGTTGCACTTAACAAAAGAAGCTCGCGAACGTGAACAATTCTTCAGACATGGTGTGCTTACCTAGATTCTACCTTTTCCATCATTTTCCGCACCGACTCACCTTCAACAATTGCCAATCCATATATGTCATTTCACATTTTTCTTTTTGGAGGTAAAACTCGATGTAAAATAGCATAATTTTCTAATTTATTACGAATTTAGGAGAATTTAACGAAAATCCATTTTGAGCATTATTTATCATCCTTCATTTCACATCTTTACCACTTCCCCTTTTTCAGCAGCATATCATTTCCGAGTGTGGGGGAGTGTTCCTTCATTTCTTTCTTGTGACCACGTCATTCATATTCTTTATCATCCATTGCTATTCTTATTCATTCTCAACACCTCCCTTATTCCATGTCATTTTACACCAAGCATAGAATTCAACAGATAGTAGCAACCACCTCTATTTGTTTTCTAGCATCGCATGAGGGCATGCTAATTTTTCAAAGAGGGGGAGGAATTGCTACGCATGATGGATGTTTTCTATTTTCTTTCTCATTTAAGGCATACAATTTCAGTGTAGAAATTGATTTCCATAATATTTTTAAAACTATGAACTCAATTGTTGTGATCTCTAGGAAACACAGACATACTATTAAGATACACATACCTAGATGAATTCAAGATAAATTGGTTCATAAAATTTCGGAAATCATGCACTCTCACCTACAGCCATTTTGTTTATATCTCATGATCCGTGCATCAAAACAGTCTGATTTTTGGATCATAAAGGCATTCATATATTATAAATTTACTTGCCAAATTTCAACAAAAGCTGGGTTCTAGTTTTTGAGAAAATGGTTAATGAAGTTTGCTGTTACTTATATCATATTTTGTTCCAACTTCATATATACATATAATTGAATGTCAATGTAAAAATTTTTATGCCTTCATCAAGATTACTAAAAGTGAATATTCATTAATTAAAGAAGAATCCATTTGTTCTATCCATTTCATGAGCTAAGATCAACATATTTTTTATTGCTTGGTTAACACATGGTTTTTGTCTTTGGGTTGCATGAAGAGATGCAATATATTCAGTTTTCGTTGCATGAGGACATGCAACATATTGAGTGTGGGGGTATGTTGGGCCATGAATACGACCACTTTGTAATACTTATTTCATCCATTTTTACTCTTCTCTATTATATCATCTATTATAATTTATCATTTAAATCCATTTTATAAAATATTTATGCTCTTATGGATGAATATTATTTATTCTCCTTTATTTATAATAAATTGATGATTATGCGTGATTTTATCAATGATAGTTTTAATAAATCATTTGTAACATTATTCACCATTCTTAGCCTCCAAGATAATCTCCAGATTGAAGACTTGATCTTTAAAAGTGCCAACTCAGAAGTTCGCTCGAATAAGAAGTGATGGTTTTTCGGTTGAGATTCTGAGCAAATGAAGCATAATCTAGAAAATTTGGAACATGGGTTTTGTCCAGAACGGACCCAATTAATTTTAACAAAGAACGGTTTGCCCAAATTCGGCTTGTACTGAGAGAAATGCAAGGTTCTTTGAGCAGGATTTTCTCATATTTGTTGTTGCGGCCATCCTCCAAATCTCAACTGCGAAGCCAAATTCGTCTTGCTCTTATTGAAAGCTGGATGGAAATATATCTTCTTATTTATCAATTGGTTGGAAACAATCTAATTTTGTAATAGAAATCATGTTGTACTTATCTTGATTGTAACTGCTCTCTTATCTCTCTTTATTTAAATCACATCAGAAATCAGAGAAGGGGTGATTTCAGAGGGATTCGAATCATGGAATTGAGGATGAATTAGAGCTTCAGAATTGAGGATGGCAGAGAGAATGGATAATGGCTAAGAGATTGAGATACTTCTTGTTGTAATCCACTGTAACTCTGCTTTGATATTTTAATATAAATCTAATTGCCATTCCATCTTTGATCCTGAAGTAACCCAGCAGCATCCGCTGGCGGCTAAGGGCCCAGCCTCTGGTGGAGTACGCTGCTACTGTATTATATCTTTATGCTTTCTATGTGGTTTGATCTCTTTCTTTTACTTAGTTCAGTAATCTGACGCACTTTACTGTTTTACATATCAGCGCTATTAGATATACTTGATTAGATACTATCGTTATCTGCAACAGGAATGCTATGTTATCATTTTAACTTTTTATCACATTGCTTTTCCTTTGGATAATTGATATAACATTGTTTTTCCTTATATATTGTCATTCGATTACAGATTAAACGCGTTGTATGTTCCTAAATCAGTACAACTGTATGATGTATTCTTAAATTATGACTGTTGTTTATTCGGGATTGTCGTTCCATTACAATTGCTGTTACTTTATAACTGTGATTCATGCATATTGTATCGAAGCTCTGATTACTGTCCCTTTTAATGATAAGTGTGTTGCGTGCTTGATTTGGATTGTTGTACATTCATATTTAGTTGTTTTTCCATTTCTAAATTGTTGTTTCATTTCAATTGCTAGTCTATTTCAAGATTGTTGATTTGTTGTTTTATTTACTTGCCATTTCTTAAGGACAGACTCAGGCTGTAGTGAGTGTCAGCTTCTACTATTTGGCTCCCAGACCTCTGATCTTCTCCCATCAGTTATGAAAGGGATAGGTTATTTCCACCAAACCCTTGTCTGATGCGCTGTTCTATTTCATAGTTATTTCCTTTACTTGCCATTTCATTTATATTCATCAAGGACGATCTCAGGTTGCAGTGAGCCCCAGCATCTGCTACCTAGCTCCCAGACCTCGGATTTGTTCTCATCAGTTATGAAAAGGATGGGTTATTGCTACCGAACCTTCGACTGATGCAATGCTTGGTGTGATTTACCCTTTTGAAGTAGTTAAGTTGTAGACATGCACCCATTTACTTTGTCGTTCATTTCTATTGATTAATTGTACTAGTTTGCTTTTAAAGAGTTTTCCTAGTTTACTTTCAATGGCAGCTTTAGTTCAAGTTCGATTTCCTTTTGATTGCTTTAAAGCAGGATTGTCAACTATAGAGAACATTGGTTATTACTTCCTCGTTCCCAGATTGATTGTCTTGTTCCGGTTTGATTTCAATTGTATCAATCTCTAGAGGAATGAGTTATTGCTACTGTATCCTCAATTGATGTTTGCTGAGTGAATAGTTGGATTTCAGAGCATTTGAGTTTATATTATTGTTAGATTTATTTTTTAACCATTTATTTACTTTTGTAGCTTTCAAGCACTATACTACAAAACATTACTCTTGAGTAAATAGCCGCCTCAGACTGAGTACACTCTTGAAATAAAAAGACGTCCCTGGATTGATAACAAATGTGAAGGTAATTAGGAGTTTAAAAGACACCTTTTTATCGCTCCACACAACCTATTGCATTTTTCATAAAATCTTTGAGAGATGCTACACTAAAGTACAAAATAATGGAAAAACAAGCAATTGCTTTAATGAAAGCTATTAAATATTTCAGAGTATACATCTTGTATTCACACATCATTGCTTATGTTCCAAATTCAATAGTAAAGGACATTTTGACACAAAATGGGCCTGAAGGAAAGAGAGGCAAATGGATTGCCACTATTTTGGAATATGACATAGAAATAAAGCCTACAAAACTTATCAAAGGCCAAGGTTTAGCTAAACTCATGGCTAAATCGAACGGTAAGGCCTTATATATAAATTTCATTGGTGCCCTAGATGATCAGGAAGAGATGGCGACTCCACAGACTAGTGAACCTTTTACAAATTCACCTTGGTATGTAAATATCATGTTTGTCTTACTAAACTTACGAGCTCCTCCTAGTTTATCAATGAGATGTTGTATCATAGATAATGCTTTATTTTGGAAAGATAATGGTGACATTCTATTAAATTGTTTATTTAATGATGAAGCTGGCAAAATTATGCAAGATTTTCATGTAGGAGATTGTGGAGGACACCTATATTACAAAACAACTATCGATAAGATCCTGAGGGCAAGTTTTTACTAGCCCACCCTTTTTGCAGAGGTTAAGAAACATGTGACCTCCTGTCGCAATTGCCAGATATTTGAGGGCAAAAGGAATCTCTTACCTTTACCTCTCAAACAGATATCCACAGAAGTACCTTTTCAACAATGGAGTTTAGACATCATTGGAAAAATTCACCCATCCTCCTCAGCCGAGCATAAATGGATTTTGATAGCCACTGATTACTTTACTAAATGGATAGATGCCATTCCTTCTAGACAAGCCACAAACTCTGTCATTATCTCATTCCTTGAAACAATATCCTTTCAAGATTTGGATGCCCCCAAAACATCATTAATGATAATGCAGCTTTTAAATCCAAGAAAAAGGTAGACTTTTGTAACAAATATCACATTACCCTTGGCAATTCCACTCCCTATTACCCTCAAGGTAATGGACTTACAGAATACTCAAGGAAAAGCCTTTTCAATATCATCAAGAAATTGCTAGAAGACACTAAGAAGACATGGAACAAAAATTTGGTCAATGCCTCATGGGAAGACAGACTAACTCCCAAAAAGTCCATTGGTACATCTCCTTATCAACTAGTATATGGTATGGATGCTATTTTTCCATCCTATTTAGGAGTACTAGTGATGAAGATAATTCAAGAGTTATAGGTAGAACCAAATGATATCCAAAGAAGGATAAATCAGACAATACACCTGTAGAAAACTACAGAAGATGTCTATGTCAAATCACAAGTGATCTAGGATAAAATCAAAAAAAAAATTGACAAAAAACCAAAGCTGATGATTTTTCCATAGGTGATAAAGTTCTCAAATGGGATTCCACAAGAGAAGATAAAGGTAAACATGGCGATTTTGATTTCCTATGGCAAGGCACTTACATCATTTATGGTTACAGAGGTAACAATGACTTTTTATTGAGATAGTTAGATGGAACAGATCTACCAAGAGGACCAGTCAATGGTAGGATGTTGTAGCATGAATTATCCACAAATTAATAGTAGTTCATTTTACTTTACTCATTGTATATAACATTGCAGAGTTTAGATTGGATTGGATGGTAATCTTTTAAGGTTGAAGCCCAGAGAGAAGGCCCTGAACTTTGAAAGGTTTACCATCATAAGTATGAATAAAGCAGAATCATAGAAGAGAAGTTTGCAAGCTAACTACAGTCATAGTTTCAAAGGATATTGATCTTAAAGTTCTTGACATTTCACCAGGAAATTCCATCCCAATGTGGAGCCACAGTTAGGGTCCTATAATAATAGGATTCATAATTTTGAATTGGCTATGGTTAGTCTTGTAATCTTGTACATATTTTTTCTTTCTTCAAAATGTTTTCCATATTAAAAAATAAAAAAATGTAAAGAGGGTATGTCCTAAAAGAATGATCAAACGACAAAAGGAAAGAAAAATATGAAAAAAGTGAAAAATGCGAACCCCAAAAATAAATAAAATAGATCATTAAAGTGTGAAAATTCAAATGCCACTACTTTTTACTTTACTATGAAAAATAAGGTTGTGTGCAACTTGTTAGAAATGCCACAATCCATGATGGTCAAATAGTTTAATATTGACTAATTCATGTTTTAAATTTCATGTTAATAGATAGAGTTAAGATCTAGCTAAAATGTTTAACCTTGGCAGATCAATATTTAGGAAGAGAATAAAAATGAGCTCATCAGTTTAATCTGAGCCATTGGAAGTTATAGGGTTAGAATTAGATAGTTTTCTTGTCAAAAGAAAAGGAAATGAAGGGTCATCAAGCTCAAATGCACCCATTAAAATGAAGAAAAAATGTTAGAGTAAATAAAGGGCAGGTAGAAGAAATGTTGCAAATGCACAAGGTTGGTAAGTCAAAAGCTCATTTATCATGCTTAAGCCTATTTTCATGTGCAGGAGGAGATGTGAGAAAGAAAGGATATCCACCAAGCTCGTTTAACTAATTTCCCCTCATTTTATTATACCCCCACATACTTATTTTCTAATTTCCCTTTGTCCCTTCATTACTTATTAATTTCACTTTTCCCCTCATTTTGACCTTTACCACTTCGTTTCACACATTCCCCTAGAAATTAACCTTCAAAAATCATCCCCCCTTCCCAAAATCCTTTTCTCTAGTGTGAAACTCATTCCCCATTACAAATATCACTTTCCCCCTTATTAATTCCCTTCTTTCCCCTCAAAAGCCCACAAAAACCCCCTTATGCTAAGTTTTTATGCCCCCGCTTTATCTAATTAACTTCCCCACTTCATATTTCTCCGATATCCCTTTTTCTAACCCACCAACCCTTGGTGTAGTTGAAAAACCCTGGCACATTACTTGTGGTCCCACCTTATTTACCCACTGCTTATATTAAACCCTGACATTATGCGCTAATTAATTACAATTATCTGTAATTAAATCACGCCCTACAAAATCACATTCATGATTCTATCTTTGCAACTTAATTGCGATAGCCCTTCGATCTCCTAACTCCAGATTTGACAGTGTACAACCATATGGCACGGATTCATTATCCGATCGATAACAGCCCGAGAGCATGCGAGATTCATGGTTTTGTCTAGGCATTTTTTTGCTACGTGGTGGCATGAGGCTAGATCACATGCTCATGAAAAATAAGACCAGTCGTCGAAAAGTGATGCATTGACCCAGAAAACCACCTCCCTACCTAAACCAAAAACTGCCCACTGTTCATTTATAATTTCCACACCAAAATGTGACTGTTACCCATTAAAAGGCTGAAAAAGCCCCAATTCTCTCTTTTCGCTCATTTTTCATTGCGAAGTGCTACATAGCCATTTGTGACACCCTGAAACCTCTGTGACCAATTTGACCATCTTTTGTCACCTAAAGATGCTATGAATACCCAATTGAAGCAAACAGTGTTGGCATTATGATACATATGTTGTACTTGATGGCAACCCACTCAGCTCAGATGATAAATTATAGTGCAGCAAAGTTATTTTCTAGTTCACGCACTTTCATGCAGAGAAAAGTTCACGCACTTTCATGTAGAGAAATGTTTCTTTCATGTAGAGAAACGTTCACGCACTTTCATGCAGAGAAAGTTCACGCACTTTCATGCAGAGAAAATTTCCTTTCATGCAGAGAAAATTTTACGCACTGTCACGCAGAGAAAAGTTCACGCACTTTCATGCAGAGAAAATTTCACGCACTTTCATGCAGAGAAAAGCACACGGACATGGGAAATCTTATGGTTGGTTCATGGTATTAGTCCGAATGTTTTTGATCCTTTGGTTTTGGTCCATGGTATTGCATTCAAAAGAATTGAACCCAAGTATTGGGTCTGTGGTATTATTTTGTTATGGTTTTGGACCATGGTATTGAGTAAGGCCTAAGACTATAAAAGGAGAAGAAGATCATTAGGCAAGTGCATGGAAAAAGACTTGATTATCTAATGTAGTACGTGATCTAGTATGCAGGATATGGGTTATGATGCATTTCTTGATCTAAGCTAAGGAGGGATCTCACCGGTTGATGGAGAACAAGATCTAAGGATAGATTGGGATCAAATGGTTTGAAATGGATCATCTTTATATGGTTTGATCATGGATAGACTAGATCTAAGTTATTGATGCATGTTTTATTGTACACATGTTATGATCTAGGTATGACTGATGTCTGAAACAACCTGAAAGTGATGATTGAATATGTATAGATCTGTACGAGGGTTGGCTTTGGCGAAAGTGCGTATATACGCGGGTTTGATTCATTGTAGTAGTGTATACATAATAAATTATGATGTTTGAATTTGCATTTGGGTTTGATTGTTATTGCAGAGTTCTGTAGTATGCTCTGTGTTCTGGTGACTGTGTTGTTGACAAGGTTTTAGTGTTTCAGTGATTCAGAAATTGATGATGCTAGTATTGATTGTTTTGTGCTTCAATGATATTGATTGGTCCAGTATGAAAATTGGATGAAACATGGCCTTCAGCTTATAGTGTTGTGCTTCAGGAGTGTCCAATTTGAAAATGTATGAAACGTGGTACCTGGAGGAAGAAAGAGAAGGCTTTTGCCTTCTATAGGTCAGCATCCACATACTAGTACATCAGCTAGTACGAGATGTAAGGGGGTGGTAGCTCCCTTCCAGTAGCAGCTGGAGAACGAGTAAAGGTTGGAGCATTTCAGTAGGCCAGCACCTACGTACTAGTAAGTGGATCGGCTAGTACAAGAGCAAAGGGGGTTGTAGCTCCCTTCCAAGAGAGTCTGGAGAACAAGAGAAGGTTGTAGCCTTCTGCAGGTAGAAGCCCGCGTATTGGTAAAATACTGCACCAGTACAGAACTGTTGTAAAAGAAGTTTCTTATTAAAAGAAGATAGAGACAACTTGCAGTAGGTGGTTTTCACCCACATTGGGTTTCCACCTTATATCATGGTGTTCATGTGTTCTTCTTGTGTGTGATGATCTGTTCTGTTTTACTGCACCTGCTTAATATACATATGGTTAAAGAAGTTATGATGTGCTTACATTTAATGGATTAATTGAATCATAAGTATTCTGGATATACACTAGTTTCATTAGAAACAGTTGTGTATACATGCAGGTTCCCTTAATTGAAGTAGCGTATGTGTATCTAAGTATGGAAATGAAAAACTTTTATTGATTTGATAATATTGATTCACCCCCCCCCCCCTCTCAATATTATTTCCAACAATTGGTATCAAAGCAGGTCCTTTGGTAGAAGCTTGATCACTTGAAGGAGATCCGTGGAACTATGGGAAAGAAGCTTAAGAAGAAAGCACCTAAGAAGAAGAAGACATCTCAGAAGAACTATGACAGTGGGTGTATGGATTGGGGAATATGTGGAAGAAGCACATCAGGCTCAGAATCACTTAAGAATTAAGATTAACAAGATCTATCATGTATGAATTTGTTATCCTCTGGTGATACATCTATTTATCCTCTTAAATATGATGAAAGTGATAGCGAAACAACTGAATTTGCACTTATGGGTGAACAAGAAAGATATCAAATAGAGGCAGAATTTAAAAGGCTTACAGACAAAATTAGTTGAGTAAGAAAGAATGTGCCTTCAAAGAAGAATCTACCAAACTAAAAGCTCAACTAAAGGAGGGAAATAAGCTAAGGAAGTTATTCAAGGAAAAATGTGAAAAGTTGTAGGATGGAGTGACATCATTAAGAAATGAAGTCAATGAAAGGAGCACAATCATCAAGAAACTTAGAGATAGATCCAGTTATTATGAAAGGCTTGAAGCTACAATCCGCTCGCTAAAGGAAGATCTTGAAGAATCAAAGAAGTAGAATAAAGGACTACTCCAAGCTATTGAAAAAAAAAAGAAGGAAGTTCTTGAATTAAGACATCAGTTGGAAGAAGGAAGGAAAGTTGAGGAGAACATAAAGAAGTAGTATTGAGAAAAGGAAGAGCATCTTCAGATTGAGGTAAATATTCTAAATGATAAATTAGAAGAAAAGGATAAGCTCTTACGATTTCAAAATAGTACTAAAATTTTGGATGATATTCTTAGTAGTCAAAGATCTCCTTTGATCAAAACTGGTCTTGGTTTTTATGAATCTGCTGAAGGTGAATCTAGCTCACGAGGAAAGGCAAGGAACTCTAATGAGAAATCTAAAATGCTCAACAAATAGATGAGAGGAAAACCTCATCAACAGCCAAGGAAAGAAATACTTCAAAGAAATTTTTTTACTCCTCCAATGAATAATGTTGAATGTTATGTATGTCATAATCTTGGACATGTTGTAGCCAGATGTAGAAGAAGAATGGTTCAATATCATCACATAGAAAAATCATCACATTACTTTTAGGGATATTGTTTTTCTTGCAATATGTTTGGTCACAAAGCTGTTGATTGCTACAAAAGGAATATGAAACATGTAAGGTGTTATGCATGTAACAAGCTTGGACATATAGCAAAGGAATGCAAGAATAAAGGACGAGCACCATACCAAAAGGAGAAAACTTCATAACGCTTGAAGATATGGAAGAAGAAGAAAGTACAGTCAGAAAGATGTGGCACAACACAATATACTCAGACATAGCACAACACAGACATAACAGACTCAGGGAGAGCTGAAAATATAAAACTGCAGCGTTCTGAATCTCATACGCAAGTTCCATAAATAGAAGTCATGTATATACGTGAGTTGGCCATTGCGCAGTCACGTATATGTCAGTCTGAGGAAAAGCAGTAGGGATAGGGCTCAGGAAAAGGGTTTGATAGGATGCAGTTCATTTTCTCTGTTTGATAATTGTTACAATTTGCTAATGATGTGTGGAAATGTCTTGATACTCCTAAGAAGTTTAGAAGTATTTTTTATCCTAACTTGATGATGATGAAGTCTTGATGCTTATTGCCGATACATGTATGATCAGATCTGACAGTGAATAGCTGGCACAGGTTCAAGGGGAGCATATGCTTTTAATGATGCATTGTTCGCATTATGGTTAGTAGTCTTTGGTGATGATGCTTATATGGCTAAGTGATATATCTTGCTATGGTTATGAGTTTTCCATGACAAAATCTCATATGTTTCTTGGGGTTACATAGTTGATGTTCAGATCAAATTTCTGGTTCATTCTCTGTTAATGCATATATGGTGCTTACATGGTGATCTTCATAAGGATAAGGAGAAGCGAAAAGCTTTTATACACATCTTCATTACTTGATGATGAGTTTATCATATGTTGTTGTCCTCATATGCATAAAGATCATATAATATAGTTGATGTAAGTCTCCTATAGTTCTTGGCTCTCATGTGAATGAGGATTGCTACAGTTTATGATCTTGAGCTAAAGATACATAGTACTATATACAGTATGTTGGATACATGCGATTACTCAAAATTCCATTGTTGGAGACATGATGACGATAAAATGATAGATTGATACTTACATATGTTGATTGATATAGATGTCCCCGAATGATGATACATGGGTGATATATAAGATCATGCAGATCTTGATGTTGATGAGATGGCGATGATGTCTTTCAAGAGGATGAGTTGATATCTATATGCAGACATACCATGCTATAGGAAATTTATAGGTTGCTAATCTGGAAATGTTTGTACGCGAGTTTTATGAAGAACATCCGCATATATACGCAAGTTTATGTGGATGTAGTCACATATATGGTGTTTTTGAAGGAAGTCTGATATGGGTGTGATAGAGACCATCTGAAATAGGTTCATGGGGAGCAGATAAACTTCTAGTAATGCATAGTTGGTGTTATCTTAGATGCTTTTGGTTCAAGTACTCAGTTGTTGTTGATTTGAAGTGGAACAAATGCAGAAGGAGAACATGGTTGCTGATCTAAATAGTGATTAACAGATGCTGTTGATATTAGTTATTCATGACTTTCATAGTTTTGCTCTAGATATTTTGTCTCTAGGTCATATATGTCTTTTGTTATCAAGGTCATGTAATGGCCTATTTTGGTTTCCCCACTATGCCTGGGATGAATGATGTAATGTACTTGTTTATCATGAGTAAACTTCTGGTGTAAGCCCACTTGGTAGGGTGGATGAGTCAATATTTGTATATCCTCACTTGGTTGAGAGATGGATGTATGTATGAGTCTTTGGTGATAGGAAGGTAATTTATGATAGAGTCATGTTCTTCTTATAGAACATCTTTTTGCAGATCTTGCCTACAATCAGGGGGAGCATGAAAAACACACTTAAGCAGTGCAGAGACTCAACATGTACTCAGGGGGAGCATGGACAGATTGGTACACCTTGGCATATACAAAGGGGGAGCTCATTCAGAAATTTCAACAGGCACTCAGGGGGAGTATGGAGAACAAAATGCTTATCAAAGGAAGAGAATATCTTGGTCCACCCTTTGCCCTTCACGTCAAAGGGGGAGAGTGATTTGGTATTGTTGCCATCAAGTCCAAAGGGGGAGATTGTTGGCATTATAATGCATGTGTTGTACTTGATGGAAACCCACTCGTAGAAGAACATCTCACTTATTTATAACTAGTTGAATCTACAGAAGAGATATCAGATGTGACTGAATGCATGGGATGCCGAGCAACTCAAAGGAATCAGATGATAGTTCTTAGTATGACAAGTTAGCTTTGCCATCAAGTCCAAAGGGGGAGATTGTTGGCATTATGATACATATGTTGTACTTGATGGCAACCCACTCATCTCAGATGATAAATTATAGTACAACAAAGTTATTTTCTGGTTCACGCACTTTCATACAGAGAAAAGTTCACGCATTTTCATGTAGAGAAAAGTTCACGCACTTTCATGTAGAGAAAAGTTCCCTTCATGCAGAGAAAAGTTCACGCACTTTCATGCAGAGAAAGTTCACACACTTTCATGCAGAGAAAAGTGCACGCACATGGGAAATCCTATGGTTGGTTCATGGTATTAGTCCAGCAGTTTTTGATCCTATGGTTTTGGTCCGTGGTATTGCATCCAAAAGAATTGAACCCAAGTATTGGGTCCGTGGTATTGTTTTCTTATGTTTTTGGACCATGGTATTGAGTAAGGCCTAAGACTATAAAAGGAGAAGAAGATCATTAGGCAAGTGCATGGAAAAAGACTTGAATATCTGATGTAGTATGAGATCCATTATGCAGGATATGGGTTATGATGTATTTCTTGATCTAAGCTAAGGAGGGATCTCATCGGTTGATGGAGAACAAGATCTAAGGATAGATCGGGATCAAATGGTTTGAAATGAATCATCTTTACATGGTTTAATCATGGATAGACTAGATCTGAATTATTGATGCATGTTTTATTGTACACATGTTATGATCTGGGTATGACTGATGTCTGAAATAGCCTCAAAGTCATGATTGAATATGTATAGATCTGTACGTGGGTTGGATTTGGTGAAAGCGCGTATATAAGTGGGTTTGATTCATTGTAGTAGTGTATACATAATAAAGTATGATGTTTGAAGTTGCAGTTGGGTTTGATTGTTATTGCAGAGTTCTGTAGTCTCCTCTGTGTTCTGGTGACTATGTTGTTGACAGGGTTTCAGTGTTCCAGTGATTCAGAAATTGATGATGCTAGTATTGATTGTGTTGTGGTTTAATGATATTGATGGGTCCAGTATGAAAATTGGATGAAACATGGCCTTCATATTATAGTGTTGTGCTTCAAGAGTATCCAGTCTGAAAATGTATGAAACATGGTACCTGGAGGAAGAAAGAGAAGGTTGTTGCCTTTTGTAGGTCGGCACCTATGTACTAGTACATTAGTTAGTACAAGAGCTAAGGGGGTGGTAGCTCCCTTCCAGTAGCAGCTCGAGAATGAGTAAAGGTTGGAGCATTTCATTAGGCCAGCACCTACGTACTAGTAAGTGGATCGGCTAGTACAAGAGCTAAGGGGGTTGTAGCTCCCTTCCAAGAGTGTCTAGAGAAGGAGAGAGGTTGTATCCTTCTGTAGGTAGAAGCCTGCATACTGGTATAAGACTGCACCAGTACAGAACTGTTGTAAAAAAATTTTCTTACTAAAAGAAGATAGAGACGACTTGCAGCAGGTGGTTTTCACCCACATTGGGTTTCCACCTTATATCATGGTGTTCATGTGTGCTTCTTGTGTGTGATGATCTATTCTGTTTTATTGCACCTACTTACTATACATATGGTTAAAGAAGTTCTGATGCACTAGCATTTAATGGATTAATTGAATCATAAGTGTTCTGGGTATACGCTAGTTTCATTAGACACAGTTGCGTATACATGCGGGTTCCCTTAATTGAAGTATCGTATATGTATCTAAGTATGGAAATGAAAAACTTTTATTGATTTGATAATACTGATTCACCCCCCCCCCTCTCAGTATTATTTCCAACAAACAATTGACAGTTGAAAGCTATAGTACCTTCTGCATTTGCTACTAAACCCAGTCCGCACGCCAAACCATCAATTTCTAGGTTTTCTTGGAAAAAACCAGAACGACCCTTGAATTGGAAAAAACATAGTTTAAATTGAAAGGTTAATTAATTGAATTAACTAGGAAACCTTCTAGAAATTGAATAGAAACCTATTTTTACATCCCATACCCTTTTAAAAACTGTAGTTACCATCCCACTATTCAAAAGCTTCAAAACCTCACTTCTACGACCACTGAAACCCTAATTCAAATATGTAAACCCAATTATGGCTTCCCAAACCTCTCTGGACATGAGACCTCTGCAAACCCGTTACCAGGACATCGACTACCTTGCATTAGCAGACAACGCCATCCAAATTAAGGACATAGCTTCCCATGCCTACCTTCTAAAGCTCCACTGTTCGAGTAAGGACAAGTTCTTAAACTAGAGCAATGACATTCACCTTTGGGAGTCTAATTTTCACAAGTATTTATTTCCAGAAATGCATCCATTCCCAAAAATCATCCACTTTTTTCATGCTTGCTACATTCCCATCTAAAGAGCCATTATCACCCTTGACCAACAAGTCTTGTTTACCATCATAGGAGAATCCATAAACCAAATGTTGCAAGTCTAACCAAGCCCAAATGAGACCCCACTTTCTATTGAAGGCTTGCTTGACCTCTAAACCAAGTTACACCCTCCTAGGATAGCCCAAATTTTCCAAAATTTCATCATAGAGGAGTGTCATACTCCTACAGAATGTCCTCCATATGATGCCACCATTTTTTCTAAGAGAGGCAGACAAATCATCACCATGATCTCCTGCATGTTAGGATATACAAAAGATGAACATGTGGATGAGGTTGTATTGCCTTCCATTCCATATTTTCCTTAAAGCCTCCTGATATAATGTATAACTATGCTCAGTTGATAGCAGACAAAATGCATGAACAGTTCACCAGGCTACCAATTGAGAGAGTTTTCAAATATTCTTTAGTTTTATTTCATATGTTCTTGTATTACCAGTCAAATAAATTCCCTGTCAGCATCCAAAAATTGGGTACCAAAGGAAATCTAGGATCAGTCATCTACTGGACACCAATGATCCAGAAATTCTCCACTATTTTTTCCTAAAGAGACTTCAATGATTTATTTGTCCATTGAGTTATGAATATGCTAACCAGTAGCCCTCAGCCCAGAATCAGTCAAGAGATCAAAATGGTGTTACAGTTGGCAAGGAACAACAAAGTGGGAGACCGTTATTTGTACCAGAACCACACAGAAATAAGAATATATGGATGCCAAGTTGCCCCATACAAACTTCCTAAATACCTCCCCATGAGGATATTTGCACTAGAATACTTTAGGAAGATTATAAATTCTGATGAAGTCAACTTCCTATCAGCTAGGAAGAAGACCCAATTCAAAATGAAAAATCAATTGGGCCCCCTCATTTGTAATACCAGAGAAGTTGGACCAGAGGCAGATAAGATTTTGCAACAAATGAAATTCAAGACCAGCTTCATGTGGCAGTATGACCCTCATGGAGTTATAAACAATCTAAGCATAAAGGTCAAATTGGGACCTTTCATCCATCATCCCAGGCAAAACATTGAAAGGTTTGCCAAACAATCAAAATGGTTGAAAACACTCTAATAGACATGGACAGTAATGTAGTTGATGTAGAGAATACATTGATTGATCTAGAAAAATAGATTGATACAAGTTCCTTCCTGCAGGTTCTAGAACTAGGAGTACTAATGAATATTCCTCCTATTTTACAGACTGCAACAAATGAGGATAGAAACAAAAATAGAACTGGGGAGGAGGGTTCCAGTTCAGCTATGGAAACCACAGGTGAATAGTTTGAGATCAATTATAGGAAGAGGCCGAAGCTTAATCCTGTAACTGAAAAGGAAGACACCATTGATTTAGTGGAAATCACTAACATTGATACAATGGTGGAAAGGAGCAAAGGCACAACGTCTTCCGGAGAGACACACCAACCCTCAACATCAAACACCCAACTTATTGAGAGAGAACTCAACATTGAGGTATCTTCATTCACCAGGCCCATGGATAAAGAGAAAGATATCAAAGATAGATACAAGGAAATTAAGTTGAGGAATGAGAAGTTGAAGGCTGGGACTTATGCTCAATACTTCAAGTATACACCTGCAAATCAAAATAGGTTGATGTTAGCCTTTGACATCAAAAAAGGAAAAATGCAAATGCCATTCATGCAACCTACAATCTAGCAATTAAAAACATCAGCATACTATAGGAGAACAAATTTTGAGGTTTTGGCCAGGGATATCCATCCGATTGACCAAATTAAGTATCACAAGCAGGAAGGGGAAATGATCTATTCCACCTTGACAGGTAAATTTATTAAGGAATTTAGACTTCTGTGATCCATAACATTGTTTAGAGAATTTTCGGCGAAATCACATGAATATTATTTTGTCGACGCGTTTCGAACCAACCAGTGTGGTTCATCGTCAGGACAAGTATGGTTGCATAGAAGCTGCAAAGTTCATTGGACAACATTGCAACATAGTACAAACTGGATAAGGCCTCCTCATAGGCCAAAGATAATATAATCAAGTGACTAGAAGACTTAGTCATTGACTTGGGTCATGATCCCAATGATATCAAGGCTGCTGAGAAGTTGATAAAGAAAAAGAATGAGGACATTGATGCTCTCAAAAAACAACCCAAATTGCGTCATTCAGAGCACCCGCAGACAAAACAAGTCCTTGAAAGCCAAACACATCAATAGGAAATGATGGACCTTGTTTTACAACTCAATGATCAATTGAAGGAAATGGAGAAGGATTTGGATAGCTTGATACAGTTTAAACAAGCTATTCTTGAGATTGCCACCGCCACTGTTATCCCAACAATCACTACTACAGTACCACCCACCTTGGCAATTGCATTGGCTCCTACAGCTCCACTAGCTACAACATTACCAGCTACTACAACATCTACATTAGCAACCGGGTCGACAGCAACAACAACTCAACCAGGTGATGAGGCAAGTAAGTTGGTCAAGGAAATGGAAGACATGTCCATTCAAACCACACAAATAAACAAGCGTAAGGAAAAGATAATCAATCTGGAGAATCACAATAAGCTTGCCCAGATTATGCACAAATAAGAAGTACAGAAGGAAACCATAATGAATGAAAGGATAAAGAGCTTAGAGAAAGAGTTGACATTAAAGAAGCCACTTGGCCAAGCTAAGGAACAATTATGGGCCAATATCATTGACTCTGTCAATGATATTTGTCCGTCTCTTCAAGTAATATTTGGGAAAAATGACTTGGTGAAAGAGGCTATAGGAGCCATACAATGAGTTAAAGCAAAACTGGGATACATGCCAGAGGAAACCACTAGAATGACTCATTTCCTCAACTCGAAGAACAAATATGAATTACAGGAGCTGCAGGTAGCTGACAAGACTAGAACAATACTAAAGCTAAGAAGGTTCCTCAAGAAGAGGAATTTGATGATTAACCTTGAAGATAAATGCCAAACCATGCAACTAGCTATAGATAGGTTCATGGTTAAGTTTGATGTTTTGAGGAAGAAAGGTCTACCCAATCCCTTGGTGATTAATGATAAATTGATGCCACAAGATGACTACAATAGGAGAATCAAAGAGGTGGCTAGAGATCAGGTAAATACTTCGTCCATGAAAGGGATGCCTACTGGAAGGGTTCTATATCAAACATTTGACAACCTGTTTTACCTCCAGCATGAGGTAAAACTCCTTTTTGTAAACAAACCCACTTTTTCCAGCACACAGAGGCAAATGAAATTTATAGGAGGATGGTAAATATTCAATTAATAGAGGAAGACACATGGGAAAAGTTGAATGACTTACTATACAAATACACAGTCAAAATGTGAAAATTGACAGTCAAAGTGAAAAAGGCACAGTAAAGAAAAAGTAACAGGCCAACCAGATGAAAGAGTATCAGGTGAAAGTGTATCAGTTGAAATATCAAAGTAAAAAGAATAGCCAGAGTGAAGACCAATAGTAGGGAAGAGAATAAACATTAAAATATCAGAGCATAAGGACAACACAACCAAATAAACAGGGACAACATACATTACTTGAACATCTGCCTCTATCTTCTTGCATGGAGATATTTCTTTCTCCTAGATTAATTCCCAATACAATTTGGGATATTTTGTAAACAATTTTTGTATAAATACTTCATATTTCGAAGGATAGGGGTGGATTTCTATACATTTGTCGAGTTGCATTGATGATAAACATGAGGGTTATGATACGAATATTTCAAGTCAACAGACTGGACTGAGGAATAAAAGGATTTCATTAAAGGATTCATGTGTTGATCTATTAAAGTGAAGTATTTTCCTTGTCAAATTTTTTATCTTCTTATGTATTTCACAAACTTACATGTTATCTAAAGTCAATCAATTAACAAGAAATTTATTTCCGGATTTGTTTAAGTACACTCTATCTTGAACAGTTAATCATTTCTATGTTTTATTCTGATGTCCGGATCTGAGGATCCTTAATTTCCCTTCCATCCTGGTTAACCTCTTTCAATTCTTTGGTAATATTGCCTAAGGAACCCTTAATTCCTCTTTGGATCCGATTGAAACCAACTTCACCATCCAGCCTTAAGATCTGAAATAACAAAGCTACCTTGCCCTGTAGACACTACTTTTAGAACTTGATCTAGTCTTGTTTGTTTGACATTTGACCCCATAGCCCAATGGCAAAAGACATCCCTCTATCAATCTAGGTAAGTGATCCCACAACCAAATCCAAATCAAAACCCAAGTACAATCATAACTAGCCTAAAATCAAATAACTAAAACAAAGTTAAATCATAAAGAGAGAGCCCTCTTTGAGCATTAGGAAGGTTAGATCCTAATCTCAAAAGTAGGTTTTTGGTTGCCTCTATCATTTATTTCTCGACAACTCAAAAGAAATATTGGAGTGATGATAGGACTGCAAGGATCTCAACAACCCGGAACCAAGGGATTTGTGTTATTGGCACATACTCAAATAAACATGGCAGAATCTTCTACCAAATACTTAGAGTTTGCGGGTACAGGAAATGACGGCGTAGAATAGCATTGGTATCTTTGCGAAGCTATATGGAGAGTAGGACAGACACCAAACAATGTCAAAACAATTTAGTTCTAGAGCACGCTAAGGGAGAGAGCTCTGCGTCAGTTTATAAAATGAGTGAAACAGAACCAGAATCCCACAGTAGATGAGATCAAGAGGGGGTTCATGCAGTAATTCAAAGTAGCTCAGTCTAACGAACAAGGGCTATCGGGGCTATGGGAAAATAAGCAAAAATAAGGTGAAACTACTTGGGAACTAATGCAAAGATTTAAGGATTCCATTGCTAAGTTGAGTCACACCCTAAATCCTAATCACCAGAGAGACTGGTTCAACAGGGCGCTCTTGCCCCTTACAAGGACATCATTGACGCAACAGAAGATCGAGACTCTCCAAGATGCATTAGAGAAAGCTTCATGCATAAAGGATATGCACGTTATCAACATGAATGTCACGGAGGGATGGGATTCCAGGATCCATTGATTATGGGACTCCAAAATCATATTTCCACCTTAACAGAGAAATTGAAGGATTTAGAGTGAGTTCGGCTAGTCAGGCCCAATGCATGGTGCACACAATGCATGATGGAGGGACATGTCACGATAGAATGTCCAAGGTTGTGGGGGATTAAGCATTCAGGAGGAATTGTTAGATCATCGGGAACCCCACCAAGAGTAATAGTTGCAGTAGTAGGAGCACAAGGAGTTTTCCCCTTACAAAACAATCAGGAATACTATGAAATCTGTAGGATGTATGCACATCTGCCATAGATGTTCTTGATACTACAAAAGCACTCCAACGTCCCTAATAACAACTATTATGAGTTTTGTGCGTCGAAAATGCATCACACTGACCAGTGCAAGGCATTGGGTGCTTCAGAAAATCGATTGTATAGGTCAACGTTCAGAATGAATGAGTCCAATGGGGGAGAACGAGAAAGAAATAGGAGAGGAGGAATTATGGGAGAAAGAGGTCCCATAAGATGTTACAACTATGATCAAGAGGGGCATTTCACTAGGGAATTCCCTCTCCCTAAGATACCATGGTATTCATAATGCAGAATCAATACACATGGATAGAGGATTGCCGAGAACTCATCCCAAAGTGGGAAGAAAGGACTAGACAAAGAGGGTCTAACTTGGTTAAAACCAAACCTCATACAGACAAAGGTCTTCTCGTCACCAATATAAATATAATTACAAGAGGGGGAAAGAAGACGGGGCAAGATCGAGGCATGGTGGACCCACCTTTGATAGTTAAGGAAGCATCCCCAAAGAAATCATAGCATCCTAAGAGATAAAAGCAATATTACCATGAGGTCGCTAAATTCTTTGAAGGGATGACCAAGATAAGGGAAAATCAGAGAGATAATAACCACCTGCTCAACAATGCTCATCTAAAAGAAGAATGGTTTAATTTTTTCGTGTATATCGTTGAGGATGAATACATCTTAAAAGGGTTGCATAAAATTTTAAAAGTAGCATTGGTAGAGGAGGAAGGGGAAGCAGAACGACCATCTGCCATCTTACCCAAAAAGCATACCAGAAGAGTGTGGTGAAATAAGAAGGGAGGCGAAAATGAATTATGAATAGATGCTTAGGTTGTGAGATTCCAAATCAAGGACACGATGGTGGACCTAGGATCAAATGTAAACATCATTCCTAGGAAAACATGGGAGGCGATGGGGAAGCGGCAATGGAAATATTCACCGATACAATTGAGAATGGAGAATCAATTATTTATCCTACCCATTGGAAGGCTAGAAAATGTAAAAGTGGATGTGGCAGGATTAAGGACGTACACTCAATTTGAAGTAATTGACATAATGGGTGAAAAGGACCCATATCCAACACTTCTTGGGATTGGTTGGGCCTATGAGAACTATGCTTTCATCAACATAAAGAAATAACTAATGATCTTTGAAGCATAAGGAATGACGGTGGTACAACCCTTGGACCCCTATAAAGGACTGAGGTTCATGGAACCTGTAGATGACAGGGACGAGTCAAGAACGTTAGACCAGCTATACACACTAACAACAGGTAAAAGAGAAGATTACGTAAACGCTACAACAGGGGCATTTTTTAGATGGAGGAGCATTCAGAGCTTGGAATTTGATTTGGAAGCCATGTAGAATGCATGGCAGTAGGGCGGATATGTACTCGATACCAGACACTGTGGAAAGATAGGAAGGATAAATTAAATAGGGGAAGAGGTAAGCGACTATCTGAAATTCCATGACATTGAACTAGTGGACATCTCCTTGAACAAAGTAGACAGATAAGTAAGGGAAGGTCACAAAGTTCCCTTGCTAGATATCATGCTCCTTACCATACACGCAAGGTGGCAGAGAACAAACTGAAACACATTATGGGAATGGAGAGCTGTAAAGTAAACCATGAGGGAGAGGTTCAACCAAGAGGAAGACCGCCCTCAAGATAATATGAAATATAGAGATAATTTATATCCTAAGAAGCACTTAGATGCCTATATAAGAAGTTAGGAAAAGGAAAGGATTCTAAAAGAAGTTTGGGTACATGTATTCATACATACCCTAGGTATCATTCCCCAAGATTGGTACATGAAAGAGGAGCTCCATAAACAAACAGTGGACTGGGATACCATGGCAGCTCAGTTCATTAGCAGCTTCTCATTCGGGGATGATGTTATAAGCATTATTGATACACTGCGGGGAATTAAAAGAATCTTGTTCATCCCAAGATAGATGGTTGAAGGTTGCATTGATGAAAAGTTCTTATAGTATCTTTATGATACAAGTTCTCTAGAATATGTGACCTACGACAATGTGGATGCAAAAATAGACGAGGATGGGTTAGAAGGATTGAGACATCTGACCTTTGAGGAAACAGAAGGAGAAAGAGAGATTCAGGAAATTCCCACAGGAGAAGCCGCACACCTTCTACCGATGAAATTAAGGAATAAAAAGGTTGGAATGGAGGATAAACCTAGGATGGCACCTGTGGGGGATTATTGGGATGAACATATGACAAAAGAAATTTTTGACCTATTGCAGGAATACCAAGACTTGTTTGCAACATTAGTTACAGAGTTAGAAGGAATAAAAGGAGACATAGGGGAGATGAAGATTTATCTGAGGCAGGATGCCCATTCAGTGAAGCACATGACATATAGATTGAACCCTAGGGTGAAGGAAAAGGTTAAGAGGGATATTGACAAAATGTTAGAAGCAGGGATTATAGTTATGGTAGATGAAGCATAGTGGATAAGTCTGATTTTCATACAGAACAAGAAGGATGTGACAAAAATCAGGGTCTGCGTTGATTATAGAAGTCTGAACAATGCATGTGTACATGATCCATTTATGACGCCCTTCAATGATGAAGTCTTGGACAATGTAGCAGGCAATGAAGCATATTCATTCACAGATGGTTTCTTGGGCTACCATCAGGTCAAAATAGCCAAAGAGGGAAAAAGGAAGACAACGTTCACCATTGAACGGGGTTCATATGCATATCATGTAATGTCCTTTGGGTTGAATAATGCACCTGTGATCTTCTCGAGGATTGTTATAGCTACATTCCGAGAATAAATTCACAGTTTTCTAGAAGTGTACATGGATGACTGGACAATATATAGCCCGCTGAAGAAACACACAAGGTTACTAAAGGTCATGTTTGAAAGGTGCCGATAGTTGCAAATTTCCTTAAACCTAGAGAAGTCCATTTTTGCAGTTACATTTGTAGCACTGTTGGGCAACATTGTCTACAAAGACAGGGTATGCGTAGATCCAGCAAAGGTTGTGGTAATTGTCAACATGGAATCACCACACAATGTAAAGCAACTGAGGTCCACATTGTGCCATACAGGTATTATCATTGCTTCATCGGGAATTATGAATCAATCACAGCCTCAATGGAGAAGTTACTGAAGAGGACAGAAGTATTCACTTGGATGGAGGACTGTCAAGCAACATTGGATAAATTGAAAGGGAAACTGGTAAGCACTCCAATCCTTGTCTATCCATATTGGAACAAGATATTTCATGTACATATTGATGCGTCAGGGAAGAGAAATATGGATCACCAGGTGTACTATGCCAACAGGAAGTTGTGAACTACATAAAGGAACTATATACCAATAGAGAGGGGGGCATTGGCCATGGTCTACTCTCTGGAGAAACTTAGGCATTACTTGTTGGGGATGCCATTCAATTTTTTCACAGGTCATTCAACACTAAACTATTTAGTGAGAAAACCAGTGTTAGAAGGTAGGATATTCACTTTCGAGGTTTTCATCAAACCTATAAGATTGAATGTGGGGCAAGACCATTTGTCACGACTGGAAACTAGAGAGAATGAAGGGGCATTGGATGATCAACTACTTAATGGTAACTTATTTAGAATAGAAGCAGTCCTGGATCACTTAGAAGAGATTTTTGGGCTATTTACAATAGGGCACTGCCCAGAGAGGTGTACACCAATGCAGAAGTGGAACTTAGTAGTAAGGGCAGTAGACTACCAACTAATCAAAGCACATATCTATAGGATGGGCCTTGATCAAGTCCTAAGACATTGCATACTTCAGCACAAAATAGAAGATGTTCTATGGGAATGTTAGGATGGGGTTGCTGGAGGCCACGTAGGAGGAAAAGACACCGCAAGGAAGATACTACATGTAGGATTGTGGTGGCAAACCCTCCTCAAAGACTCTAAAGAATATGATAAGAATTTTGACGTTTGTCAATGGGTTTGAAAGCCTTCCTGACGAAACGAGCTTCCCTTAACTCCTGTTCACACAATGCATATCTTCGAGAAGTGGGCAATATATTTCATAGGACCCATAACATCACCAGCATGAAATTCAAATGCAAGATGCATTATAACCACCATATAATATCTCACCAGATGGGCAGAAGCAACACCTGTCAATTATTGTACAGACGACACTGCCGCAAGGTTCATTTTCGAGAATATATTTTCAAGATTTGGATGCCCAAAAAGCTTAACAAGTGATTAAGGTACATATTTTATAAATGAGACCATTCAGTATATTCTCAAGAATTTTATGATACAACATCATAAAAGTAGTCCATACCATCCACAAGCTAATGGGACTATCGAGGCATTCAACAAAATACTGGAAAAGGGTCTCACAAAATCATATCAGGTAACAGGGATTACTAGGACGAGCGGGTACCAATAATTCTATGGGCATATAGAACAACGGCGAAAAGACTTCATAAATAAACACCATTTTTGCTAGTATATGGGAAGGAAGCAGTACTGCCACTAGAGTTTATAGTACCCAACATGCTTATTTCTAAGGCAACAAGAATGACAGACAATGTAGCATTGAGAGGAAGACTAAGTGAACTAATGGAACATGACAAATCTAGGTTCTTGGCCAAATTTCAAAAGTCGGTAGAGCAGAGAAGGCAAAAAGCTTGGCATGATAGGAATATTTGGAGGAAGACATTTAAGGTTGGAGACATGTATTATTATATGTCAACAACTTCCAAAACTTCCCAGGTAAACTGTAGATGGACTGGCTGGGCCCGTTTATAGTTACGAAAATTAGAGATTATGGAGCAGTAAGGTTGGCGCAATTGGATGGATACATGCTACAAGGTTGGGTAAATAATGCACACCTGAAACCCTTCCACATGCCAACGAACACAATCTCAAGTTAAGGGGGTTTAGAAATTGAGACCGCAAGTAGGTAGGAGCTAATAAGGGGTAGCCATGTAATTTCAGCATTCATTTGAAGTTTATCTCTTTTATCATCCTTTTAATAAGAATAAGAAAAAGGGTCAATAAGGTTGTGGCAACATTGTCATAATATTGAAACACATTGGTGGTTAGGGGGGAATAGGTAGAGTTAAGAGTCACTCATAGGCACATGCATTTCTAGCTCTTAAGTTACACGCAGTCAGACACATTTTTAGTCTCTATGGTCACACACTATATCCATCCTTTCTGCTATACCAATAGTCATTTCCATAATAAGTAACTAATAATACAACTATCAAGTGGAAGACGTAAAATATTTTCATGTTAGGAACAAATTTAGTTAATAAATACCCTCCATTATGGAAAAAATTATAATCCATGTAGCCCACTCTATCCTTTCCCAGTCCACGTCAGAAATGTTAGGTCCAGGAGAGCTAACGGCAACAAAGCATGGTTAGGATACATGGGGAAAGTTTCCATAGTAATTAGTTGCCAAAGTCCAGTCAGGAAATGTCATGTCAAGCCTGACTACTTAATTTGCAAAGATAATGAAGAAAGCTACATAATTTCAATTACAGGTAGAAAACAAATCCAAGTCCTCTTTGAATAACAATAACAAAAATGCAGGAGTGTGAAACCTTAGGTGATGATTGTCTATAAGAGATGCACAGCAATGACGAAATGAATTCTCTAAGTTCCACAAGATAAACTAGATGATCGAATTGAGCTGTTGGAGAATCCATATGCAAAATACGACAAGTCAATCTTAGTTGACAATGACCTTATTGATTGCTTCCAGTTTCTGATGCTAAAAATGGAGGTCTATAGAGAAGAAATCCATAAGGAATATGGCACCAGAATAGCAAGAGTTAGGGAGGATTTCAGAGGATTGCAGAGGTCGATGCTAATCAATTCAAGAAGTTTAACAATCTTCAGCACTCAACTGGCTACAATGAAGTGTACCAAATTACTGGCCAACATGATGCATGGGGGGTCCCTATGGCTCGACAATTTGTACCCAATTCACGTAGATGATATTCATCATCTCACAAGGTTTCCATCTAGAGGAAATGCAATAAAAGCATCATTCTAGGCAAGTGCCAAAAGAGAAAATATGCTGGGAGAAGAGAATTATTATGAAAAATATGGAATGGACCGAGGCAGAAGGCGAGCAAAAATTGACATGATCAACAAAATTGACATCAAGTTCACCTACTACATCATAGCATGTAAGACCATGATACACTTCATGAGGGATGAATGCACTCTAGATGCAATTTTGATTGCAGATCACTGCTACAATGGAGAGGTTCTCAACTGGATTGCTTTCATATTAAACGAGCTCTTCAAACCATGTGAAGATATTTACAAGCAGAGTACCAATTTCCTATTTAGATACATATTGATGTCTCTGGTGATGTGGAAATGGTAGCCACCAAGAGGGAGGGAGATGATGCCTATCATTCAAGGACAACCGTTAGCACTCCGATATGAGCCATGGAGAGCTTCGGGGGATCCGGGCACTAAAGAGATTAATGAAGTATCTTTCAAAGAATACTATGAAATGATGTTGATTACAACCAGGTTGATGGAGAGGATAACCAAACCTTTGCTAGATGATTTCTCTAAGGAAATCTAGTTTGGAGCCTCACATGGGCACACTATGTGTCCATCCTAACACTTTCAAGATGAGGCCACAAAAAAGTGATTTGACTAAAGAGGCACTGCATAGTGAGATTGGATCAAGGGTGGGGGTCGCCTACAAAATTACTGAGGGGAAGTATCGATAGATATTAAGGGGCTTGAAGCCATGGTTGCAAACAAGAGAAAAACGGGAAAGAAGTAGAAAGGGGCAGCTGAAGATGACCTTCACCCGATGGTGTTGCGAATGGTAGAGAAATGTTTTGCGATAAGGAAAACGATCACAAGTTTTGATGAGAACTCAGGTGAGGCTAACCAACCCTTGCAATTTTAAGGTTCCACTATGTTTCTACCAATTATTACAACTCCTTTGGCTATGGAAATCCCCACTAGGGGTGCTCACACCCCATCTCAGACAACAGTCCCGAGACCCAAAAGGAAACGAGTCATTTAGAAGCCGACCGTTAAGAAGCCGAGAACTACTCTAGAAATTCACTTATCAACCTTACTAATGAGGTCTGAAAATCAGTCTCCATATCCCTAGTAATTGAAGAAATCGCCCCCACCCCCCAAACTACCTTGACTATCCTACCTCAGTTGCTGGAATCTTCCCCCCACATAACCTCCACTTCCACAACCTTGTTGAAAACCCTCCCTTCTGACACATGACAAGAAACTATAGAAATGGAGTTTGAGTCAACAGAGTGGTTTCAAGGGGCCACCTCTTTGAGTTGCACCGAACAGACTTCACTAGTGTCTCTATGTGTTTTGTCAGACCTACTCTAAGGGAAAGGAACAACCATAATTCTTCTGCAGGAGGGGGTGGGTGAACTGTACCAGTCCATTCCCCCTATATGTTTCTCGGTGGTACCTAACCCTAATCTCATTCTTCCCACTCCCCAGTTCACTTCAAAATCAAATCCCATTCATTCATCCACCTCCCATTCTGAGAAATTCAACAAAATTTTCTAGAACTAAGCACAATGCAAGCCGACACCCAACAACACTATTCTTTGGCACAATTGCTTGCATTTATTCAACAGGTAGCACAAAGAGCTGAAAATGTACATGATGATCTTGCCAAAGAGTACTAGAAGCAAAAACAACAACTACAAGAGGTCAAAGAGGAGAGAGGTCAATTACAACAAGAAAAAATGGATTTGCAAGTGCAGGTTGATCAGGTAAAGGATAATTTTCGATCATGGAAGCTCCGAAGGATATTACAGCCTACACGCGGCTGAGCTTCTGTGCCAATATCCAGGCAACATGTTCAAATTTGGTTGCAACCAATGTTGATATGAGGAAGAAGTTGTAAACAACATGATCAGTGCTACCAGACCCGGTCGAAATATATGCAAGAACAATAGAGGGAAATATTAGCGAGGTAGAAGCAAAGAAGCGAGCACTCGCTGATGCACTAGGAAATGGATATGTCCTGATGGATAGAGTTAACAAATAACTGAGAGGTCTGGGATTGAAAAATCATTTAGTATACTCTATGAGAAAGAAGACACATGTGTTGTTTGCGAGTAGCAGGGACTACATGGATTCTAACCAACTCTTGTAGATTAATGAGTAGATCATTGCCATTCCAGCATAGGTTGATTAGATTGAAGAAGAATCAGCGAGAACTAGAAAGGTGATAAGAGACCTATGGCCACAGGCCCATTTATAGGTTCTGGCTTTGAAAGAATATTGAAACAATAGTGGGGAACAGTGGGACCATCTGCGAAGTCAAATTCCAGCTAAATTAACATCCAATATAGCCAAAGACATCACTCGATAGGCTAATGCAATCATTGTCATATGAGAGGCCTCCCTCTAGAAGTACAATGAATTCAAGCAGCAAACGATCACCATTGTTCTGGAGTTGGAGCCTTCATTTGAAAAGGAAGGGCTGCAGATGGAAGAAGGTGAAATGGGAGAAGAAACCACCCCACAAATAATGGCTAAGACAAGGGGAGAATCAACCCATCAACGAGAAGAACCAGAGCAACTACCGATAAGAGTACCCACTGAGACACCAATAGGTTCGGCAGAGCTAGAAATGAATTGACTTGAGGACGTGTCAAAGGATTGTACCTAGGGCCTACTGGGGCCTTTGTTTTGATTTTAAAATATCTTGATTATTTTAGCTTTCCATAGAATGAAGACGAAATGGGTGGTGATAATTGTGGGATGGTTGCGGCAAAGTGTCAGCAAAAGGCAAAGGCACCCAAGCGGACAAGATGGATGAGAGGCAGCGAAGGGAAGGAACAAATGAGCGAGAATTGGTAGCACAAGCGACAGAAGGAATACAAAATAAGAAACTCATAGGGAGAAAGGTGTTGGCTGGTTGTGCGATAGAGTAGGAGCATCTAGACAAGGACAAGTAAGACATCTAGGTTGAAGATTGAACCTCTGCGTTTGTCATATGCAGTTAGAACCTATAATCAAGTATTTATTGTTGTTACTTGTGGCTAAGGCCAATGTATTATGTATTTCCCTTTTGTTGACTTAAGATGAATTAAGATATGGACTATTTTCTTAATATGATGTATGTGTTTTCTTATGATGTATGGACCCACTAGCATTTTAAATATACTGCAATGTGGTAGCTTCATAGTGTTGAATGATATGTTGTTGTCCTGAATGTGTGTATAATGTTGTTTAGATATCGATGGTTGACATACCCTCCCTTGACCTCATGACAAACCCTTCTTATTTTTGGTCATGGCACACCTCGGGTGAGACTCCATACCCTTTGGGTAAGGTGAAAATTTCAGCATTGTACAAGACTACAATGAGCCATTGTTGGCCCTCAACGCCTGAACCAAGGGTCTCCCCCTGATGACACTTTCATTCCAACACTATGCATTTCACAGTGCCTACCTACAAGAACTATGCATTGTGAAATCTTAGTTGCCAGTCCCTACCTCTTGGACTTTTTCATTGCAAAATATTTTCCTAGATAGGCATCCACTACACCCTACACATTCTCAGTTAACAGTGACTCCCTAATTCATTCCTTGACTTGCTCGACTACACAACCAACTATGTGTGTCCTTCTTGAACTATCAATTATGTAACCACAATGAGTACCCTACCTCACTGCATATCTAACTCCCCCTACTACGCAATATTTCCCCTATGACTCTTAGAAATTGTGCACTTTGTAGTCCTAGATCCTAGAATCTCATCTCAGTTTAATGTTCTTGCGCATTGTACAATCCTTGAGCCTCCTACTCAATCCTACACACTGTCCTCACTCAATCAATATGCTACTTGAAAGGAAAGTTACAATAGGATATTTTGGGACTGATGTCATCTTGTCATCAGTAAAATACATTTGTAGATGTCAGTATATTGACTTGATAGGATGATTCTCAAAGAGGATGCTAAGGAGATCATGTAAGAAAACACTTGCGAAACTAAAACCTTGAAGAGATCATCAAGAAAGGAGATGAAGTGATAGTAGCTTATGACAGAAGAATGAAGATCAAGGCCACGTTAAATATTCCCTATCATTCTATACTTTTGGAGGATGAAGATGAAGTACACGCAAGACCTATCATAATGATGTGAATATAGTATCAAGAAGAGAACATCGTCCTCAAGTTCCATGTCATCACTGCCAAGTCATGTCTGGTTCAAGTGTCACTATAAGAGTCATATGTGTCATTGTATTTTCCAACATCACATGTGGAATGAAATTATGTGATTTCCAAAAATGAGAAAATTTAAAATGTGTGGAAGACCAAGTTTCCCACATGGAATGTGAAAAGTCACTAGAATGTTTTAAAAGAATAGATAAGCTCAAAGGTCATGTAGGAATTCAAAGAGTCGTAGTAGAAAATCAGGAGTCATGAGGGAGGTCAAAAGTCATGTCGGAGGTGGAGAGTCACCTCAACTATTATAAATACACCCTCATATCTCAAGGGACTTTTCACCTTGGATTCTCTAGTTTGGCATACTAGAGAATATGTTTATTTGGAGAAGTATGTGATGACTTAATATTCCCCTATTGAAGCTAGTGTAGCAACACTATAATTGTGTATCTCAATAGTTTCACTTAATATATGAATCTCTAAGAGTAGGCTCACTTTCATGCATATGTCATGAATTATTGTGAGACTATTATATCATTGTTTGTGGTGCATGTTATGTTACCACATACTAATCGAAATGAATTATTTCGTTGGCTTTGCTATGCATCTTATTGAATGTGCATTGTTACTTTCTTTTATGGTCATTGTTATCTTGTGAACTACTTTTCAGGTTAACTAATGATTCATTATCTTCTCTTGCACGCCTCTCTGAGGACAGTACCATTACTTTTCTTCTAGAGGCTTAGACTCTCTTTTCCCTACCATGAAAGTACCTTATATGCATTGTAATTGTACGCCTCGAAGTGTCAACTTACTAAATTCTTGTTTCAAAGACTATGCGTATAATATATTATGTTGATAATTGTAGCCAAGCAAAATTCCTATGAATAATGGCAGTCAACCTTATTTCCTAGTTGGGACTCCAAATCCTAAGGGTGTGAGGTCTAGTTCTGACTTCATACTGGGGAAACCCCGTTGGTTGATAAATTTCTAGCATCATCAACAATTGGTTCTAAAGGTAGGGCCAGATGAAAAGTTGAACCCACTGAAGTTTGTTTTGAATGTCTCATGTTAAATGGCTTCTTCTCAAATCTCAATCTTAGTATTCTCTTGAAAGAGATCAAATATTGCAATCTTTACAAAAGTCATTCATAACTTGTCACATATCAAGTCTAATGGAAAGGTTCTAACAAATGTACTTGGGCATAAGTTTTTGTTCATCCAAAGTTGTCTTACTTATGTGATATGTTGTCATGATACTCAAAAAAAATAATATTTACCCTTACATTTCAAGTTCTTGTTAATAATTGGTGTTATACACTGACAACTGCTTCTACTCATTATTTTAGCCAACTTAGAATGGAACCCAGTCAATCAGTAGAGTATTTTATTTTTCAGTTTCTTCACCTTTGCTATGATTCATTGAATAATTTATGGATTAGGATTTGTTTAGTAAGAATTTCTAATGTTTGGTTCTAGTCTCCTTGAAACAATTTATATCAAATTCTCCTGGTGCATTTTCTTTTCTGACTTTTCTCAATCAGGAGGCACCTCAATCCTTAGAGGAGGAAGCTATTACTCCTTTTATTCCTCATCCTCCTCCTTTCTCATTACCAAAAAAGGTTAGAGTTGTGAAATATGAAAATTAAATTGTTGATCTATTTCTCGTGCAATCCTTGATCTAGGTGGCTCCAGAGACACACACAAGACAAAGAGGGCTTATGGAAGCTCAAAAATCAGAATGATTAGAATGCTTTCGAACTAGGAGTAGAGCATAGATCTCGTCGTCATGTTCGTAAATCCGAGATCATATGAGGGAGAACGAGCCAGTCAAAGTTTTTGTCAAAGTTGGACTGTGGGCTAGCTTTAAGTGTCCTACAATTTGATCGACTAGGGGGCATGAAACCTAGCTCCTGAAAGTGGGCAAAATTGTTGCCTCTTTAATTTGTCTAATAACCCTTATATTAGACAAATTCGAAAAATGTGTTTATTTTAATAAAAAAATAAAAAAATATATCTTATGAGGTGGCGGGCCACGACCCCCGCCACCTCCCTTCCCAACTGCACCTGTTTAAAAAATATAAGCAAGTATTGTTTTTGGGTCGGTCGTCATGGCCTCGTTGAACCCTTCAGACAATCACCACATAAGCTATGCGTTGACGGCCATCACCCTACCGAACATCCCAACACTCACCACAATGCCCGGCCCACATGGGTTGGCCCCCACCAAGCGGCCCCATGTGGTGGTGTACACCAACCAACACTAACCCAAAAGGTAACTGCATGTCGTTTCAAACTCACCCAAATCGTTTGCAATCCAAATAGTGCGCCATGTTATCAGTGGGGGTTAAGGGGCGGGCCACTCAATACGGACCTGACCCCAAAAATATTAATTTTGTTTAAAAATAAAACTAATGTGTGTTAATATGGAGGGGTCAGGGTTTGACTAACTGACCTCCTCCTTATAATGCAACCATTTTACCAATGCGCCCAATAAACTTTATTGTTCTATCCACCCTCAAATTTTGTATATAAACCCTCATTTCGTCAGTGCGCCCATGCATGGAGGAGCCAACAGCCCACACGAAAACTGAGAAATCTTTTTAATTAATTTATTGCAAGTGGAATGATGAGCCTAGAGAAGAGGCAGGGGGAACCATAATTGAGCGAAATTCTCAGGAGTGTGATATTTTTGCAGTGTCCAAATTGGACAAATTTTATCTCTATCTTACACCTCTCAGTGACATCAACCTAATGGTGTAGTCAGTTTCCTGATCTGAGTAGAAGATCTTTGGATGACCCAGAGGAGGGAATCTTTGAGGAATCTAGGGGGAATCTAAAAGATTGCTTAAGCACCAGATTTTCATTTTCTTATAATTTAGAAATTTGATAGTCGATTTTACACTATTCGACACCACAAATTTGATGGTGCATTCAGATTTTCCATTTTCCAATTTCATTTTTTGGCCACTTTTGAAAGTGAAGTGTAGGTGTCAACACTCATGTGTGAGCAGTCGTTTCCATGCGATTCGACTCCGTGAGATCGATGGTACGAACAACTTCAACAACTTGACATGCTTTTCTTCAGATGGCCCTAGGATGTGAGATATATGCGGTGTGTTCATGTAATTTTTTTTTCTATGAGATGCATTGTGTTGTATAAATCCATGTTTGATGTTTGATATGGATCTTATTTTCTTACTTGTTTCATGATTCCTGCTTGATGTGATGCAGAATCATTTGTGGGATGTACTTGTTTTCATGATTCATCATGTTTTTCTTCGAGATCCCTTTGTCATTATATTGATGGGATACTCATGTGTCACCATGTATGATTGCATTGAGATCCCTTTTATTCCATGTTGGTAGGATGTTCATTATCATCATGCACGAGTTTGTATCATACTGGTAGGAGTCTATTTTGACTGAGAGTTCCTGAAGCGGAACATCTCTTGGCACCACTCTTGTGTGAGGGCATTTTCCTTGTATGGTAGCGACAACACCTCTTACGTACATCATCATTATTGACAGCACTTAATGTAGCAGCCTACACCATCTTGACACTGGGGCCTTGAGATGTAGTCCCTCTCGGACGAACTTCATTATCAACGTCTTGTTATGTTATGTTGTTGATGATTGTCATGTTCCTTCTTCTTTACAACATGCATATATTTTCAATTATGTTATTTTTAATGCAATTCTAATCACATCATGAAAGTAAAAAATATTAATTAAATCTGGGAGTTGAGTCAACTCAGAACAAGTTTGGTATTAGAGCAATCTTTGTGTGGATGTGAATTGCAAGTGTGAACAATGGAACATGCAGCGACAGAGGATGAAATAGCAATGTACTAGACCATGCCTAAAATTTCCCAAAGATTGGAAATAATGTATGAATCTCTACAAAAAGAGACAGAGGAAAAGGAGCGATTGCATCTTCAATTGCAAACCATGGAAGAGGCCCTAGAAGAACTGAAGCACAATAAACAGAATCTTAAAATAGGTAATGTTGAATTGAAGATGCTTCTACATGAAGACAAAGAGGAGAAACAAAGTTTTCTATGAAAACTGCAAGCAAAGGACAAGAACTTGGAAAAGCTATAACATGACCCATGTGAGGTAAAAGGTAATTCTCTGAATTCATGTATGTTTCCTGATGATGGTTTAGATAGTTTTGAAAATCATACCACAGGAATTGGTTCCAAACTGTTGAAGAAAATGGGGTATGAAGGAAAAGGCTTATGTGGTCAAGGCATTGTCAATCTCATCAAATTAGAAGAATTACCCCATTAGGCTGGACTTGGGTATGTCAGAAAGGAAGTTGGGGAATGTGCCACGATAGCTAGACAATCAACAACAACAAATGATGAGAAGCCCTTATTAGTTCTTTCCAAATTGACAGAGGAAGTAAAAGATGTTGATTTCCTTTTGTTTTCATCTTCACATAGTATGATTTCTGTTGGAGATGTGGAGATACCAACTACAGGGACAAACATGAGGCTCCTTACCAGGATGAGGCACGAGGAGGAAAAAGAACTTGGTGTTAATAATCAAGGCATAACTCAACCCTTGGAGGTTTTGCAGAGACCTCAATTTGTAGGCCTGAGTCACACCAAGCGAGAATGCTCAAAGGTGTAAGATGCTTCCGAGACATTGTTGAAATAATCGAGGAAAGAGAATGATGGGAACACATCCCCATCATCCCATGGTAGTGCCCATTGCAGGGAAGGAGCTTAGGCAAGCTCTCATCGCCATACTTACACCAGAGACAACAAGGAAAGCTATAACTAGTCTCGACATTAAAATGTTCATTTCAATTATAATCACGTTGTTAAAGATGAGCGTAAATCATGGAATTAAAAAACATGTACCTTTTGTGGATTACATAACCATACATTTTCTAAGTGTTGGAAAATAATGGCAGCACACAAAAGAATGAGGCATGGTAAACCCTCTCAACCTCAAGTAAAGAAGCATGTTAAGAAGATCTGGAGGAAGAGGATATATTGCAGTCATTGCAACAAAGGTGGCCATCAAAGAGCCACTTGTTGGATACTCCATCCAAAGCAACAACTTAAAGATAAAGTGTCGAAGCATGAACCAGGTGAAACAATTATTCGATAAGAAAAACCACCACAGGGAGATGACCCATTCACATTGATAAGTGAAAAATGGTTTCTAGATATGTTAGCTTGTCAAGGTCATGTTTTTTTAAATCATTAGTTGGTCGTGAAATTCAAGCATGTAATTTTCACAACAATGTACTATAGGTTATAGAGGTTGTAGATGTCATATCATCACTTAAGGCTCTGAATAATAAAGGTGAAGGAGATGGGAGCAAGAACTTTTCAAGACATTTGTGATGCGAACAAGGTATAGAGAAGTTGTAGATTATTTTTCATGCTTTTGGAGGACTAGAAGCTCCTCAGTGGTGAGGATTGATCTAGGTGGCTCCAGAGACACACATAGGACAAAGAGAGCTTATGGAAGCTCAAAAATAAAAACGATTAGAATTATTTTAAACAAGGACCAGAGCATGGATCTCCTCATCCTAATCGCAATGCTACAAACGGTTCGTTAATCCGAGCTCGTAGGAGGGAGAACAAGCCAGTCAAAGTTTTGGTCAAAGTTGGACTGTGGGTTAGGTTTAAGTGTCCTACAATTTGATCGACCCCAGGGCATGAAACCTAGATCCCGAAAGTGGGAAAAACTATTTCCTCTTTAATTTGTCTAATAACCCTTATATTAGACAAATTTGAAAAATTTGTTTATTTTAATAAAAATTTTAAAAAAATATATTATGAAGTGGTGGCTACCTCCCTTCCCAACCGCACATGTTTAAAAAATATAAACAAATATTATTTTTGGGTCAGCGGCCATGACCCTGCCAAACCCTTTAGACAATCACCACATAAGCTACGGGTCAGCAACCATTACCCCGCCGAACCCTCCAACACTCCAACCATAATCTTATTAATGGGGTGGGCAGGCCACCTCCATTGGACCCGACCCACACCCCAACACTCAAGACAATGCCATATGTAATTAAGTGAGGCTAGTTGGGATTGGACCCACCCAGTCCACAAGGGTCGGCCCCCACTGGACAGCCCCATGTGGTGGCATACACCAACAAACACCAACCCAAAAGGTAACCGCATGCCATTTCAAATTCGCCCAAATCGTTTTCAATCCAAACATTGCGCCATGTTATCAGCGGGGGCTAAGGGGTGAGCCACCCATTGCAGACCCGGCCCCAAAAATATTGATTCGTTTAAAAATAAAACTAATGTGTGTTAATATGGACAGGTCAGCGTTTGACCAATCGACCTCCTCCTTATATTTCGACCTTTTTACCAATGCACCCAACAAACTTTCTTGTTCTATGCGCCTTCAAATTTTGTATATAAACCCTCATTTTGTCATTGTACCCAAGCATCGAAGAGCCAAGAGCATGCACAGAAATCGAGACAATTTTTAATTAATTTATTGCAGGTAGAACCATGAGCCCAGAGAAGAAGCAGGGGAAACCATGATTAAGTGAAATTCTCAAGAGGGTGAAATTTTTGCACTGTCCAAATTGGACAAATTTTATGTTGATCTTACACCTCTAAGTGACATGAACCTAATGGCGCAGTCAATTTCCTGATCTGAGTAGAAAATCTGCAGATGACCTAGAGGAGGGAATCTTTGAGGAATCTAGGGGGAATCTAAAAGATTCCTTAAGCCCCTGAATTTCATTTTCTCAGAATTCAGAAATTTGACAGTCGATTTTACACTATTCGATGCCACAAATCTGATGGTGCATCATATTTTCCATTTTCTCATTTCATTTTTTGGCCAGTTTTCAAAGTGGAGTGTAGGTGTTGGCATTCATGTGCGAGTAGTCATTGCCATGTGATTCGACGTCGTGAGATCGATGGTACGAACAGCTTCAACAACTTGACATCCTTTTCTTCAGATAGCCCTAGGATGTGAGATATATGCAGTGTGTTCATGTACTTTTTTTTTTCTATGAGATGCATTGTGATGTACAGATCTTTGTTTGATGTTTGATGTGGGATCTTGTTTTCTTACTTGTTTCATGATTCCTACTTGATGCGATTTGGAATCATTTGTGGTATGTACTTGTTGTCATGATTCTTCATGCTTTTGTTCGAAATCACTTTGTTGTTATATTTATGGGATACTCATGTGTCGCCATGTATGATTGCATTGAGATCCCTTTTATGCCATGTTGGTGGGATGTTCATTATCATCATGCATGAGTTTGTATCATATTGATAAGAGTCCTTTTGGACCGAGATTTCCTGTAGCGGAACATCTCTTGGTGCCACTCCTTCATGAGGACATTTTCCTTGTATGATAGCGACATCACCTCTTATGTACATTGTCATTATTGATAGTACTTAATGTAGCAGCCTACACCATATTGACACTGGGGCTCGGAGACATAGTCCCTCCTAGACAAACTCCGTTATCAATGTCTTGTTATTTTATGTTGCTGACGATTTTCATGTTCCTTCTTCTTTACAACATGCATATATGTTCAATTATGATATTTTTAATGCAATTCTAATCACATCACGAAAGTAGAAGATCTTGGTTAAATCCGGGAGTTGAGTCAACTCAGATCAATCATCCTCTTCTCATGAACCAATTGTTATTCATGGAAGAATTCATGTTACTCATGATTCCATAAAAACTAATGTGGAGATTGATCCCTTGATTCTTCAAGATAACACTAACATGCATAATATTAATATTGAAACTTATTTCTTTGAAAGTGTTGTTTCTTCAAGCGATACATGTCATCCTCTATCTCATGACCATTTGTACCTTGATTTCTTAATCAACATGATTGACCATTAATTTCTCTACATACTTTGATTCTTAATTTGTTCATTCACATCATGATCAAGTACAAGTTGGTTATTTTTAACAGCTACTGGATAAAAAGGGTGAGCACACTTTCAACATTTCTTCCCTCTTTCAGATGCATCCATGTCAAAATCATGATTCTACACTTTTGTCTGATCGATCATCTTATGATTTTGAGAAACAGTCAAATGATCTACAAATCCTTACTCAAGTTGAAACCCTGGACAGCCATCACCTTAACATGCATGATTATGTTGATATAAAACATTATGAGTTCCCAAGCATAGTCGATGATCATTTCTTTTCCTTACAAGATTTAGATTCTCAAGCCTCCAGTCTAGACCCTCATATGAGTGATTTATCAGCTTCACTTGCAAGATGGGATGATATTTCAGTTCGAAATTATCTTGGGCTTCCTCCAGTCCATATATCTTCACATACCAGAAGAATCAGATGGTTGAGTTCTTCAATCTTTAATATACCACGTTAAAGAAGATCAATGCTAATTTCAGAATCACATTGGTATGTCATTTTGTTGATGGTGTTGGACTTGCCAACATTCAGGGGATCACCTCAGTACGAAGTCCCAACTAAACCTCACATCATTTGGTGTGGGAGTCCCATATGGTACAATAGCTTGGTTTCCATTATCTTAAGGATTTGGCTCATCTCTTTCTTATCAGAGAATGTTCTACTTTGTCTTCAAGAAGTGAGGTTCACATGCTTGGTGAGTGTAGGTGTCACTTGTGTCAATGGTTCTTTCATTATTGAGGGAGAGGGTGAGAGTGAGTTCCAATTTGGTTGGGAGTAGTCCCAAAACTGCTACGAACACACAACACAACGGGATGTGCATAGCTTCTGGTAGAGAAATCCACACGGATGCGGTAGTACAAAAACACAAGGCAAGATAACAAGTATAACACTCCGTGGATTAGTCCACACGAGTGCAAGGATTGATTACAAAAAGCTTTATGTGAAAAGTCTGTCTGATATCTAAGAGAGTAGTCTACATGGGTGAGACATCATTAGCAACATATACAACACATTTGTATTAATAGATTATGTATTACAACAAGTGAAATAGTTCAAATGTGAAACATAGGTTAAAGCAACATGCATCACAAGTGTTAAAGATTAGTCTTACAACGGTTACAATACATGTGTGAAAATGTGTTGTCCTATTAGTAGTCTTCTAAATTAAGTGAATGTTCCAAGACACATCGTTACACCATACATCACTAACCCCATGTGAGGGGCATTGGACCCACTACTTACTCCTCAAAGAAAAGAATACTAACTCTCTTGGCTATGTGGGAGGAGCTAAGGTGAAAAAGTCCCTGGCATGTACAAATCAGTGGGTACTTATAGCCAAGGGTGAAACTGACCCTTGTGGTTGTTCGACTACCGTCATGATTGTTTGAATTCCATGACTTCTCGACTTTACATGACTCTTTGTAAAACAAGTGGGTCTCTTGGACTTCCACAATACATTACATTGATATACAGTATGGCCCACAGTAGACATGTGCATGTCTAGCTCAGTGCTACTAGGTGATGGATGTCCTCATGGTGTGTCACAACTTCACCCCACATGGTAAAGTCCGTACAGTCCTCTATGGTCATTGGTTTGCTTGATGTTGCTTTTGCACACTACCCCTTGCTTGTATGTTGGAAGGCTTGATAGGTTCGTCTATTCGTGAAAGGTTCATGTTCATTCGTTCGTCTGTCCATCAGCACATCTTGCATGTTTGCTCATATGTCCATCCGCGAGCACATATATGCATAATCATCCATTCATGAGCACATCTCTTTTCATGCATCGTTTGTTCATCCATTAGTGAACCTGTCCTTTTCCATGTGCTTCACTTCATTCATCACATTTGTCATCATGCCATATTTGTTTGTGTACTTATTCCTGTAGTCACTCATGATGAGAGGACATCAAATCCAAAAACCTCCTAGTCTACCATGATACATGACCATTTCAGATGCATGTGACTAGGAGAGGCAACAAGGTTGTGAGGCAAGATGGAGGTTTCAGCCACTATTGATGAAAACTGCGCAAGAGTCACTAGGTGATGGAGATGGGCAATCCAAATCAACAGTGGTTGTCTGCAAGGTTTGGTCCACTGGGAGGACACAACTGCGTAGTTTTTTATGGGAGAAATTCGTGGTGCAAGAAAATCTATGCAGTTTCCTGAATGAGAGGGCAGTGATGCTTGGCAACAAAAACTACACAATGTTTTGGAGGAACAGGTTGGGCTGCTGGGAGGCTTAGCAAACAGAAATTGCGCAATTATTTGGAGGAACTGGATGGAAGCCTAGAATTCAAAACTACGCCATTCCTAGAGGGAACTAGAAGTTGGATGATGGGTCAATAATAGAAAAAAATTCCAAATCCTGAGGGGAACTGGCAGTCAACTACTGGTAGTTTGGCAATAGAAATTGCGCTATTCTTGGAGGAACTTATAGTCTACTACTGGGAGCTGTTGGTCAGAGAAATTACACTGATGCTGGGAGCTCAGTTGTTGATCATATCTCCATAATTTTTGACCTGAGCAGACTACTGGGCAACAAAGGGCCTGCTCATGAAAACTACGCAATTTTCTCGATGAGTAGCGGGTTGACTATCGGGAGGGCTTGCTAGGAAGATTGCCCAATTTTCCCAGAGAGATAGAGAAGGGCACTAGGTGCTTGTTCAGCCTGTCTATGCAATTTTCTTAGTCTACAAAGTGGGAAATGTTTGCAACCTCTGCGTAATTTTTCAGGGGAGTCAGTCTGGGGGTTATTATTGAGTGAAACTCTTTGGTTAACCAGCATGGAGAATGATTGATTTTCTTGTGGGCAGTGTAGCTTGAAATGACTTGCTTGGTGCTCCTGCACTGTTCTAGGTGACAGTCAATCGAGTCGATGGCAGGATGATGGTTTAGCTATAAGAGATGAGTCCAGTCATCAAAACTTTAGCAAAATGACTAAGTGTGTGAACAAGTGAAATATGCGTATGTGATATTGTAACACGCACTTGTATGATGTTAGGATATTCCCGCACATAGGAATAGTTAAGTATAACTTGGTCTAGTATAGAGTTAGGTAAAGTGTCTTTCTTTACTATGTACTTTTGTAACTTACAATCCGATGGTCACGATATGTAGTGATCCGACGGTTCATTCTCTCCTCGGTATTACCGACACTTGATCCATGGCTTAACACCCGATTGGTCCATGATTTCTACTTAAAGCGCATGGAGGGTCATTTTTAGGTTAATTGTTCACGAGAGAAGCTTATGTAAATTTTCATTCTTTTATTAATAAATTCCCTGAAGTGGTTGCATTGGCTCAGGCTGTGGACTATTTCCCTCTTTGAGGGTTTTAACCACGTCAAAAATACTGGTGTATTGATCTGTGATCTGTTTGTGAGCGGTGTCCTTTAGTGTTCTGTCTGAGAAACTTACCCTATAAATTCCTACATGGTATCAGAGCTATTTGAGGGCCGCGTCCATTGATGATCCAAATCTGAAGCCGGTAGAACTACATCTGACTGCCATCTCCTAGATCTGCTTTTTCTGACTGCTTTCGGGCCAAGAGGACTGCTCTGTTATTTTAGGAGCATCCGTTCTAGTGAGGAAACCCTTTTGTTTCACGCGAAAAGGTTTCTGGTAGCCCTAGCTACGTCATTTTTAAAATCTAGAGGTATACAGTGTTTTTTTGTAGTTTCTAGTTATTTTTCTCTCTGTTTAACATTTCATTTTATTTATCTTCTTTTTTATTACTGGATCTATACCTTTCGTTTCAGCGTATGCTCTTTTCCTTGCGACTCTGTGCGATCTGAGCAAATCAGAAACAAAAAGGAAGGATTTTTCTCATGCGTATGCTCTTTTCTGCTGCACCTTAGTGTGATCTCGGAAAATCAGAAACATTGAGGAAAATATTTAGTTTGCGGGTAAAGCTAACTTTAAGCCATAAGGTTTGTTTTTTTTGTATGTCCATGTTGGGTTTTGTGTTTTTGTTTTGTAGGGAGAAAAAGAGCTTTCTCAAGCAAGCATGTAATCCAAAGCTTCAGTGACCAAAAAAAAAACAAAGCCCCCCCCCCCCCCCCCCCCTTCTCTCTCTCTCTCTCTCTCTCTCTCTCTCAAACTTTTTGTTTAGCTCACTTGGTTCAAAGTTAATTTATGAGAGTAGAGGTCTTGGGTTCAAATCTCCTTTTTGTTGGAAAAGGGGCGTTTTTTTCATTTCCACACATTCCCACTCTTTGTCGGTGCCTTTCATCAACTTTTCTTCAAAAAGCCATAACTTCTTCAACCGGAAGCCGTTTTCAGACCTGTTTTTTTTTTAAACCAGCCTAATGTTTCGAGATTGTTCCACTGGAACACTTAGTCTTATCATATATAGCTTCAGTTTCTGTTAAAATGGAAAGTCCATGCCAAGTTATTCTTGACAGCACCAACTACTTCCAATGGTGGTCCTACATTGTGGATTTACTTAGAAGTAAAGGTCTTTACAGAATAGCCTCAGGCCAAGAAACCAAACCGAAAGATGAAGATAAAGCAGCTAAATGGGAAAATAGGTAAGATCAAGCACGTGGGTTGATAGGGATGTCTATTTCTCCAGATCTTAGATTCCATATTGCAGAACTTCATACTCCTGATAAAGCAATGGAGAAGCTTACTAAAGTTTTTGGAATCAAAAATGAACTTAGAGCCCATCAACTTGAAAATGAGTTGCTTACGTTGGACTCCAATAATTTTTCTTGTATTGAAGATTTTTTATCTAAATTCAAGACCCTTAGATTTCTATTGGAAGGTGTTAAGCTTAAGAAAGAAGATAGTAACCTTATGTATTCCATTCTTACTAAGTTGGGACCAACCTACTCTATGTTTTTTTCCACCTTCCATTCTATAAGAGAAGCCTTCATTTCTCAAGGACAAGACTACAAGTCTCCTTCCTTTGATTCTTTTTGTGATTCTTTAATAAGAGAACAAGAAAAACTCTTACTCCTTGGTCTTCTTAATCTTGGAAACTCTTCTAAGAAAGCGTTAAGCCCAACAACAACCAAATTCAAAGAATCCTAAGAAGTCGTATCCTAAAAGGAATGGTCCTAAATCAAACAAGGGTCCTAAGTAATTTTAGCCTCAAAATGAAAAATCATTTGACCATAATGATAAGGAAAATAAAAACAAAGGGAAGAAGACTGATAGGCATTGCCACTTTTGTAATCGAGATGGCCACTTAGAATCTAAATGCTTTAAGAAGATGGAAGCCTTGGAAGCAGCAATGAAGAAGCATAACATCCATTTGGAGCACTCTTCAAATTCATCTTTAGGAATGGCACTTTCTACATGTGGTTTTCGAGCATCTCGGTCTGGCTATGCACTAAATGTATCTTCTTCCTCTCATTCTCATGAGTGGCTCATTGATTCTGGAGCTTCTTATCACATGGCCAAAAAGAAAGCCATGTTTTCTTCTTTAAATGATTGTAACACCAAAAATATATATGTTGGTGATGATAGATCTCTTAGTGTTGTAGGGACTGGAACTGTTCATATAGACAACGGTCAATTTAATGATGTATTATGTGTTCCAACCTTATCCTTCAACCTTCTATTTGTATATCAGATAACTCATTCAGGTGAAGGTAAAATTGTTGAATTTTCACCTCACAATGTTGTAATTAAGGACCTAAAGGATCCTAGACAGATTTTAGCTACTGGCATTGTTTTTTATTCTACAAGGTTGTATAAGTTTCACAACTTTGGGTCATCAAATCTTCCCTTGGTATTTGTTGCTCATAATGATGAAGTGAGCAAACTTCGGCATGAGCAATTTGGTCACTTAAACTATCGCTCCCTTCAGAATCAATGTAAAGAAAATATGGTGACAGGTCTTCCAACGGTATCTTGCAGAGATGGTGTTTGTTCCGGATGTGTACTCGGAAAACATCATTGTGACAGTTTTGAAAAACGTGCCTCTTGGCACACCTATGCCCCTTTATAGCTTGTGCATAGTGATTTATGTGGTCCACTTCCAGTTGTTTCCTTCTCTGGCTACAAGTATTTCTTAACTTTCATGATGATTTCTCCAGACGCACTTGGGTATACTTCTTAAAACTCAAGAGCGAAGTATTTAACACATTTTTGGCCTTCAAAGCCTTTGTTGAAAAACAATCTGGACATCAAATTCTTAAGCTAAGATCTGATAATGGTGGAGAATATGTTAAAAATGACTTCATCAACTTTTGCACTGAGAATGGAATTCAAATGCAACATACTGTTCCATATACTCCACAACAAAATGGTGTAGCTGAAAGGAAGAGCCGCACCTTAAAGGAAATGGCTAATTTTATGCTTCAACCTAAAGGACTTAGTCTTAATTATTGGGCAGAAGCAATTAACTGTGCAAATTACATAATAAATCGCACTCCTACTAAATTTTTAAAGAATATTACTCCTGAAGAAGCATGGAGCTCAATTAAAGCAGATGTGAGTCACTTTCGTGTTTTTGGAAGTGAAGCATGGACCCATATTACAAATGAGAAACATAAAGCTTTAGAACCTAAGAGTGAAAAATGTAATTTTGTTGGATATTATGAAGATGTCAAAAGATATAGACTTATTCCATTTAAGTCCAAAATTGTTATCATTAGAAGAGATGTAAAGTTTGATGAAAATATATCGGCCTACGAGCCTAGTTCGACGAATGTGCCACCTCTCTCTATCTCTTCTATTTTTGAACATATTTCTTCTTCATATGATGAAAGTGAGGATGACAATCCTCCCCCACCTTCTCAGGATCCTCCTTCAGCTCCTTCACTTCCAAAATGGGTCCGTGCTACTCGGGATGCAGCAGGTGATCTTATCGGTGATCCTACAGATCAGCACTGTACATGTTCTTAGTTCGAAAGAGCCTCTTCTGTATTGGCTCAAGTCTCAGCATATTATGATCCTGGCACCTTTGCAGAAGCTTCAGGCCATCTAGATTGGGATGCAGCTATGAATGAATAATATCGTTTATTATTGGCAAATGATACATGGGATCTTGTTCCTCTAGCGAAGGGACGAAAACTTGTTAGATGTAAATGAGTTTACAAAACCAAGTATGGACCAGATGGGAAAGTTGATAAACATAAAGCTCGTCTTGTTGCTAAGGGCTTTTCACAAGTTGAAGGCATTGACTATACTGAAACCTTCTCCCCTGTTGCCAAAATGAACTTTGTCCGCCTTGTTCTTTCCCTTGCTGCCTCTTTCAAATGGGAAGTCCATCAGATGGATGTTAAATCCGCCTTCTTGCACGGGGACTTGCATGAAGAAATCTATATGGAACAACCTATTGGGTTTATACAAACAAACTCCAGTCTTGTATGTCGGCTTAAGAAATCCCTTTATGGTCTCAAGCAAGCTCCTCGGGCTTGGTATGCCAAAATGGATATCTTTCTTTTAGAATCTAGCTTTTCTAGGTGTCATCCTGACAATACTGTCTACACAAAGAAAGTGGGCAAGTCTCTTATCATTCTTGTTCTTTATGTTGATGATCTTATCCTCACCTGTAGTGATCCCAACCTTATCAACCATGTGAAGTCCAACCTTAAAAAGAAGTTTGAAATGACAGACTTAGGACACTTACGTTATTTTCTCTGTCTTCAAGTCTTGCAATCCAAGGAAGGTATTTCCCTCTCCCAATCCAAGTATGCCTGTGATCTTCTACGCCATTTTCACATGGAAGATTGTAAGCCAGCTCCTTCTCCCTTTCAGTCTAGAGTCAAACTTTCAGTCACTTGTACTTCCCCAGAAGTTGATGCTACCTTATACCGTCAACTTGTAGGGAAACGTTTGTATCTAACCCATACACATCCTGACCTTTCCTTTGTTGTTGGCCTTGTTGCTCGGTTTATGCAAACCCCACGTGAAAGTCATTGGGAAGCAGCTAAAAGAATACTTCGTTATGTTCAAGGTACAATTTAGTTTGGAATTCATTACAGTGCCGAAGCATCTCCTCTATTGGTTAGTTTCATTGATTCCGATTGGGCTGGTGACCCTGATTATTGGAAGTCTACTGCCGGTTATGTGTTCACTCTTGGATCAGGACCTATTACATGGGCGTGCAAGAAACAAGGTGCCATTTCTCTTTCTTCAGCAGAATCAGAATATCGTGGTGCTGTAGAAGCTAGTAAGGAAGCCTTGTGGCTTTGTCAGATCCTATCAGTGTTTGGCTTTCAACATCAACATCCAACTACACTTTGGTGTGACAATCAAAGTGCCATTCAACTATTCAAAGATCTAGTTCAACATCAGCGTAGAAAACACATTGAAATACACATGCACTTCATCAGAAAACTCATTCATTACCATGTTCTTGAAGTGCAATATTGTTCAACTGATGATCAAGTTGCAGACATCTTTACAAAGGCTCTCACAGAGGTGAAGTTTACTAAACTTCGATTTATGGTTTGGAGTTCAGGAAGTTGTCACTAAGGGGGGATAGGCTCTAGTGCCTCCTCCCTTCTCCTATTGTGTCATATTTGTAAATCCTTCAATCCCATCCCAAGTTGTTCTTAAGGGGGGATGTTAGGATATTCCAACACATAGGAATAGTTAAGTATAACTTGGTCTAGTATAGAGTTAGGTAAAGTGTGTTTCTTTACTATGTACTTTTGTAACTTATAATCTGATGGTCATGATATGTAGTGATCCGACGGTTCATTCTCTCCTCGGTATTACCGACACTTGATCCGTGGCTTAACACCTGATTGGTCCATGATTTCTATTTAAAGCACATGGAGGGTCATTTGTAGGTTAACGGTTCACGAGAGAAGCTTATGTAAATTTTCATTCTTTTATTAATAAATTGCCTGAAGTGGCCATGCTGGCTCAAGCCGTGGACTGTTTCCCTCTTTGAAGGTTTTAACCACGTCAAAAATACTGGTGTATTGATCAGTGATCTGTTTGTGAGCGGTGTCCTTTGGTGTTCTGTCTGAGGAACTTACCCTGTAAATTCCTAGATATGACTCGATGACAAGATGACTCAGACCATCTAGAAACATATGTACATCATGACTGATCGATGGTGCAAGAGACAAGAAAGAAACTTTTCATTGATTGTGTGACAGTGAATGTGACTGCATGTGTGAGTGCAATAGATGTTTTCATAGCGAACACAACAACTACACACGAAGCGAACACTTTGTAGCATAACCAGAACATGTTTGTAAGCATGAATTTGACATCAACATGCAAGACTTGGTGAAATGAGCAAGCAAGGCAAATGCAAAGACTCACGCAAGCTCATGGAGTGAAGTTGAGTGTGTGTCGTCATCAACTGGAACTTTCAAGGGAGGCTATGAAATTTGATATAGGCCAAAATTTTGGAGGGTTGTTGTAGTTGCTACAACACTTGGCGACACACTGGTAGAATTCCAACTTCTCTTTTTTGGTTCATTGATAGCATAGGGCCTTGGTCTTTCGGGGAGTATTGAATCATTTTGTGGGTTACTTTGGCTTCCCCATTTACCCCATGGACATACATGATCCATCTTTTTCCAACTCAGTCAAACATGATCAAAAGTTTAGGTTGATCACTATGTTTCGAATTCGTGAAGGGTAGTTTAGCTTGCGAGTTTAAGATTTTCAAAGTATAATTTTTCATCTCTAGTGTTGCTCCACTACTAACAGGACTAGAAATTACCCCGACCGAGTCACATAGGAACACACACATTGCTCCACTACCAGCAAGCTTGGTCGGTACCCCAGTGGAGTTGCATGCTTCACCTCTCTGCACACGAAGCCTTTCTCTTATTTCGCCTTTGTATTTTTTCAAGAGGATTGTGCGTAGGCACTTATTTATTTTTAGGGTGGAAGAGGGATCCCAACTTATTGAGAGCAGAAGAGGTTATTCCTTCATAGAAGCATGTAAGACTTCTGACATAGGTTTGCTCATTTAGATTTCCCCTTCTCTATTTCTACTAGTTGGATAAGCTTGAACACACAAAGTAGAAGGCTGAGTGTATTCATGAGTCTTCCCAATGTGAACACAGGCTCATGGTTGGACCAAAAATTCCCTTGCAAACGACTCATATTTTCCGTCAAGACTTCATTGGACAAAGGTTATAACAAAGCATAGAGAAAATGTAAAAAATATTGGCCAAGTGCTGTAGTGTCACAAATCTCTTCATATTTCAGCCAAATACTCTATTCAAAATCTAGAATGTAGTAGTTGGCAACACTTATTTCCAGAAACAAAAATAGTAATTTATGAAGAAAACAAAATGAAGGTAAACCAGAATAGTAAGCAGAACAAATAAAGTAAAAACAAATATAGTAAGCAAATAAAATATTGTGAAAACAACAAGCAACAAGTAGACTGTGTACATGCCACGGGGAGCGGCCCAGCCTACTAGAAGTAACACATGAAATAGTGGTCATTGACAGGAAGGTTTTCAACCCTCCCATCAAGTGATTGTAGATGGCATGTGTGTGTGCCAAGTTTCTCATGGACTAGTATAGGTCCACACGATTCCGCTACTTAAACCTGGTGGTATTCCAAAAGACCTTTAAGTGAAGATGACACCACTCCTTCAAATGCCGTGTTCAAAATAGGCTTAGATGATGGCATGGGGTGGTTTTTTTTTATTCCAGGAGTGGTTCAAGTTCCTGAAATCAATGTATAAGAGGATTTCCCTGGATTTCTTATGTGTAGAATTTGAATTAGAAACTAAAGTATGATAACAAACATTGCAACTAATCCAATCATCCAAAATCTTAGTCAATTATTTTTGTCTAAGGAGTTTAGACAACATATGTGTTTTACCTGGCATTTATTGCAACGTATTGGCTCCTCATTTACCTAGAATTCCATGTTGGATTTCCCATGTGTAGTGCGTACTCTGGTCATGATTTTCCCATGTAGACAAATCCCGATACTATTTGATCAAGTAGTCAAAGACTTGTCCTTACTAGAGTGTGTAGTTTATACCCAGACTGGCTATCTTCATATCATTATTGGTTCCCAAGTTCCTCTGTTCATTCGTACTGGTGGACCTGTGGGTTCTATTGTTTCTTCGCCCTCGATAGAAGTTCTGCAAATCATAGAGATGGTTGAGGGAAATCACACCCTTGGGGGTGGGTTTTCCTTTATTTCCCTCAGTTGTAGTTTTTAGGGGTTGATTGTGCTTATCTTCATCATTTCTTATGTCCTTGAAAGCATAAACACTATCCGCAGGGTGTAGTATCACTTTGAGTGTGACCACATTGAGGTTGATGGTCCTTTGTAAGCTCAGCACGAGTGATTCATACTCAGTAATGTTGTTTGTGCACTCAAACTTCAAGCAGCTTGAAATCACACATTTTCTGCTATTTTGGGTGACTGAGTTACACTTGGTCCTTGAGCCATGATGCATCTTTGATTCGTCAAAATCCAGGGCCACAGCTTGTCTGTACATGGACCGTTTGGCATGCGAGTACTGCAGTTGCTACTATTACTACTACTACCACTATTGGTACAATGCATTGTACCTATTTCATTACCATTAATGGGGCAAGGAAGGAGTCCCAACTATGTATCTGGTGGGGTTGGAGTTGGTCATATAGGATAACACCCTAATGTTGTTTCTAGGAGGAAGTTACCAAACTTGAGTTCTGCGAAGGCTAATGGTTCATTCTCACCATTAAGGGGGTAACATTGTGCTTCATATACCTCTCAGAAAATACATGGATTTGGTTGCATTTTTCCTTGTACAAAAACCACATGTGGGACCAATTTGTAGCAAAATATTCGTCTAGTTCACTTCACCAGTCTCTGCTAATTAGTGGATGATATGCTTCTGGTATGTCCACAACAACTATGTTGATGCATTGGTGGACTCGATTGTCATGAGATGGTTGGATGATCACATCTCATAGTTCACTAATGGATGGTACCGATGTTAAATCAAGTTGGATGATTGAAGCAGACATTTTGCTCCATTACACATTGATCATCTTTGCAACGGAGAGTGGCATGACATTGGCAACCACACCAGAATCAACCGGGTAGTTTTGAACATTGTAGTTAAATATTTCAAAGGATAGGATGATGGAGGGAAACCTGAGTTTTCTTCTTCCATCCAAAGCATGTTGAGCACAGTATAAAATGATCCAGGAGGTGTGCTTTCTCCCTTGCTGGCAGAGGTTGCGCAATCCATTGTTCTTTGTCCGAGTGCATGCAACAGGATGTCTCAATGTCTCCAAATCTTAGCTAACGCAAACAAACTGATGTTTGCCTGATTTTACTTCATGTCATCAACAATGTTGTAGTCCAAAGGTAGTAGACTCACCGAGGTGTCTGGGGTAGAACAGATGTTCGTGTCATATTGCAGAGTGTTCTATAGCTTGCTGCTCATGGATGTATTCTTGCTTGTTGTTGTCTTCTCAGACTTGTTTTGTGTCTTCTACTTAGGGGTGGTTGGTGGATCAACCTACCTCATCAGCAGTCTCATTTTCTCTTAAGTTTCCCCAAGTATAAGGGGAACCCCTTTACTCCTAAGATTGTAATGATCATTTTTCTTTTGTGGCTGCTTCTCGGTGTTCATCTTTGGCATTGCTAGTGAGCACTGATATGCATTCACCACATGCCCAGAACTTGATGGTTCATCAAGTGAAACCTCTTCATCATCATCAGTGCCTTTCGGTTTCTCCTGCATACCATTTTCCGCATCCATTGTATGACTGCATATAGAATTTACGACTCACTTTCAGTCCGAACAAGATTTCTCGGGGTGATGTTCTTCGTGGAATGAATAGAACTTGGGATCTGCACACTTTTCGACGAGGAACACATGTTTCTATGCAGTTTTTGGAGAGAATCGATTGTTGCCAGAAGAGATACTCACTTGCCTCTACCTAGGTGGTTGGCTACTTGGAGATGTGTCTGTTTTCCATTATTTGAACTCGGACACTTTCGTGGTCAATTTCTTGACACGGTGAGTGAGGGTTTCAATATCATTTGCTTCCTTGTCTCTAACCTTACTCACCATCACTTGGGACTTCCTGCTCGCATCTTTGGAGGCCGTTCCTAAATTGTCATCCTTGATGACTCCAATTGTTCATAGGTATTTTTCAACAGCGATAGCCTTTTCATAGATTTCTAAGATTGTCAGTTTAGTGGCTCATTTTATGAACTACACAATGTTGGTTGCCAGTGCAAACATGTACTAATAAATGGTGATGGAGTCATGAGGTTTATTCTATGATGTAAACTTGTTCAATATTCCTGTAGACCTCTGATTGAAGTCTTTTACTTTTTATTTTCCCTCCATCTTCAGGCTTCCCAATTCTCTGAGTAGCATGGTTGCGGTCTTATCATCAACAAACTTTTCAAGGAACATGGATTTGAATGCACCCCAATTATACATAGATTTGAGTGGAAGGTTATGATACCATGCTGTGGCATGACCATCCAAGACACATGGAAACAATCTAGATGCTACATCGTTATACGGTACCTCAAGGGTCTAGAGCTGTAGGTAGAAGTTTTCCATGTGATCTTCTGCCTTCACTGTGCTGTCAGGGTTAAACTTGATTTTCATTCTCTCTTCTCGCTTCAGCATCTTGTGTAGAACAACTGGGAGAGCCAATGGTCCCTGAGTCATCCATTCCAAATTTGGGTCAGCCATATCTTCTTCTTCTTCATTTTCTTCCTCTCTTTCAAAATCTGACGGTTCCGGCTCTGAGTCCATTGGTTCGTCTCCTCCTCTACCTCCTCCATTGCTTGCTCCTCTACCTCATGTAATGGAGTTTGACCATAAGATCACAAGAATGTCTTGTTCACCTCTCCAGAAGGCTAGTGGTTCCCCTCCATCTTTGATAGCTTCTACTAGACCTTTGAGTGTATCAAGGACTGCTTCTTCAACTGATGATACAACAACTCCTTTAGGAGTGGATTTTGGCTTTCTTGATGTGTATAGAAGATATTGTATGTCTGGGATCAGTCTGACTACTTTCACAAAGTAGCGAGTGATTGGGTGGACAAAGCGAAGTTGATGATATAGAATCTCGTGTTCAGTCCTAGGAGGTGAGGAGTAACCAACTAAAAAGTTGTGTGTAGGTGAGAGGGAGTGCGAGTTACTTCCTTCCCCAGATGGTTGATGAATGAGTGTTAGAGGATGTTCATTCATATACAACTGGCTTCCCTACTTCTAGTGCTATAAATGTTGACGGTGATAGACCCACCAACATTTAGGGCATCACCCCTATATGAAGTCCCAACTAGACTTCACACTATTTGGTGTGGGAGTTCCACCCAGTACAATGGTTTGGTTTCCATTATCTAAAGGGGTTGTCTTAACTCTTTCTTGTTAGCACATGACAGTGGGCTACTTTCTCTTCGAGAAGTGATGTTTGCGTGCCTAGTGAGAGTAGGTTTCACTTGTGTCAATGGTTCTTTCAATGTGGAGGGAGAGGGTGAAAGTGATTTCCAATTCGATTGGGAATAGCCACAATGCTTCTAAGAACACACATCACAACAGGACGTGCCCAGTTTCCGGTGAAGCAGTCCACACCAATGCAGGAGTCACAACACACATAAGGGAACATAACACGTATAACACTCAGCGGATTAGTCCACATGAGTGCAACAGTTGATTACAACAAGTTTTATGTGAAAGGTCTGTCTAATGTCCGGGAGAGTAGTATACATGGGCCAGACAACATTAACTACATATACAACACATTTTCATTAATATATGATGTATTACAACAAGTGAAATAATTCAAATGTGAAACACAGGTTAAAGCAACATTCACCAGAAGTGTTAAATATTAGTCTTACAATAGTTATAATACATGTGCGAAAATGTGCTGGCCAGTTAGCAGGCTTCTGAATTAAGAGAAAGTTCTAAGACACATCGTTACACCACAAATCACTAACCCCGTGTGAAGGATGTTGGAGCCACTACTTACTCAATGAAAAGATTATAGAATCTCTTGGCTATGTCGGAGGAACTGAGGTGAAAAAGTCCCTTGCATGTACAAATGAGGGGGTATTTATAGCCAACGGTGAAACTAACCCTTCTGGCTATTTGACTACGCTCATGATTGTTTGGTTTTTATGAGTTTTTGACTTTACATAACTCTTTGTACAACAAGTGGGTCTCTTGGACTTCCATGTTACATTACATTGATAGACAGGATGGCCCACAGTAGAGATGTGGGAGACATGACCCATGACATGACTCAACATGACAGTGTTGGTACATTCATGCTACTGCTGATGTGCATGTCGAGCTGTAGTGTTGTTGGGTGACGGATGTCCTCATGTTGTGTCATAGCTTCACCTCTGCTTGGCAAAGTGTAGAGTCCTCAATGGTCATTGGTTCACTTGATGTTACTTTCTCATGTTTCTTCTTGCTTATATGTTTGAAGTCTTGATAGATTCATTTATTCATGAAAGGTGCATGTTCGTTCATTCATCCATCCGTGAGCACATCTTGCATGTTTGCTCATATGTCCATCTACGAACACATATTTGCATGATCATCCATTCGTGAGTACATCTCTTTGCATGCATCATTTATTCATATGTTGGTGAACCTGTCCTTTTGCATATGCTCCCCTTCGTTCATTCCATTCGTCATTGTGTCGCATTTGTTTGCATTCATGCTCCTGTAGTCACTCATGACAAGACCACATCAAATAAACAAACCTCCTAGTCTAGAATGATACATGACCATTTTGGATATAGGTGACTGGGAGAGGCGATAAAGTTGCGAGCCAGGATGGAGGCTCCAGGCATTGCTGATGAAAACTGCGTAATAGGTAATCAGTGATGGATATGGGAAATCTTGATCAATAGTGACTGTCCATGAGGTCTAGCCCTGTTTGAGGGAAAAACTGTGCAGTTTTTGAGGGGAATAGTTCGGGCTGTAGGAAGGTTGGGCAAGAAAAATTGGTATAGTTACCAGAATGAGCGAGCAGTGGGGCTTGGTAGCAAAATATGCATAATGTTTAGGAGGAATAGGCTGGGCTATCGGGAGGCTTGGCAGACAGAAATTGCACAATATTTTGTAGGAACTGGTTGGGAGCCTGGAAGCTAAAACTGCACAATTCTTGGAGGGAACTGGCAGCTGATTGCTAGGTCATCGATAGTAGAAACTACACAATTCCTGAGGGGAATTGGCAGTCAGATAGCGGGAGCTTGGTAACAAAATATGTGCAATTCCTGGAGGGAACTGGCAGTCTGCTACTCGAAGTTGCTGGTGAGAGAAATTGCACTGATGATGGGAGGTTGTCTACTAATCATCTCTGCACAATTTCTGATTTAAGTGGATTGCTGGACAATAGAGGACCTGCTCATGAGAACTGTGCAATTCTCTAGATGAGAAGTTGGTCAACTATCGGGAGGGTTGACTAGGAAAATTGTACAATTTTCTAAGAGAGATAGGGACAGGCATTGGGTGTTTTTTTGGCCTGTCGATGAAATTTCCTCAGTAAGAAGAGTGGGAAATTTTTGCAACCTCTACACAATTGTTTAGGGGAGTTAGTCTAGGGGTGGCTATCACATGAAACTCTCCGGTTGACCAGCATGGAGACTGATTGATTTTCTGGTTGGCAACGCAACTTGAAATGACTTGCTTGGCGCTCCTCCATTATTCTGGGTGACAGTCTATCGAGTCGATGGCGAGGTGATGATCCAACTATCAGAGGGAATTCCGATCGTTAGAACTTCAACAAAATGACGAAGTTTGTGAATGAGTAAAAGATGTGTATGTGATCTTGCAACACACACTTGTTTGACTCGATGATGAGATGACTCGTGAGTTACCTATGGTGGAGGCAAGAAGCGTGACACTTGTGATTGATCATCGGTTGACCATGACGACTCTTGCGCAACAGTGAATGTGACTTTGTGTGTTGGTGCCACAAATGTTTTCATAGTGAACACAACATGTACACATGAAGTGAAGACTTTGGAGAATAACCAAAACATGGTCGCAAGAATGACTTTGACATCAACATGCAAGAATTGGTGAAATGAACAAGCAAGGAAAATTCAAAGACTCATGCAAGCTCATGGAGCAAACTCGATTGTGCGCGGTTATCAAGGGAGGCTCCGAAATTGGGTGTAGGCCAAACTTTTGGAGCCTGGTTATAGCTGCTACAGCACATTCATTGACCGTTATGCTGATGAAGATTATATTGATCCAACTAGTATTCAACTTTCTCATGGTATTCTCTTGTATTCACCTCCCTTCCATGAACCAAGTAGTGTCTTGAGTGGTGTTGGATGTTCAAATAATTGTTGGAATAAGGAATTACTGAGAGGGGTGTGGGGCAGTGGGGTGAATCAGTAATGGTGAGATTCAATATTCTTTTTCTTGAATGTTCTTTGAGTCCCTTTTTATTTTTGTATGTATGAGATATTTTATTCATAAGGAAAGTAACCAACACATATAAGCATTCATATGTTCATACAACCAATCACATGAGCAACACACACATTTTGACATTGATGTTTTCGCATGGAAACCCAGAGGGTACAAACCACCACTTTGTTGTTTGTTTATGATGTAATTTAACCACATACTTAATTACATCAGTTTGCTTGTGAGAACCAACTCACAGGAGGCACTGACCCCCTTAGTTTACCAAGGATCAACTTTCCAAGAGGCATGAACCTCTTCTGAATGTAGGCACTAACCTTCTCTTGCCACTATTCTACTATTTCATATAATTTTCAAACTCAAAACGTAGACATATACATTCTAAGTAAAGTAAGAATATGGTTGGTTGTAGAAGCAACTTCTTCTCTCATTCCATTGATGTTCCACCAACTCCCTTTGGTCTCATGCAACTACTCTTTCCCTGCTACTCACAAGAACATATCCTCAACACTCTACTTCCTCTCATAGAGGCTCTCTATTGCACACTCTTCAACTCTTCCCTCAATGTTCTTCTCACAACACACAACGTTGTTCACACTACACCAAGACTCTCTCAGTTTTCTCGATTCTTATACCTCTATGTCTACTTCACAATTGTCATTCCTTAACACTTGAACAATATGCTCTAAACCCCACATTTCTCAATGGAAATCAGTGGTTTTGATCCATTTATGCACAGTTTACCAAGCAGTCTCTACTGCATGTGTCCATACTATCCAAGTGTACTTTAGCATGGGATTTCTAGTTCTGCACTTACTCCCTCTGTGGATTTTCATACTAATAATTTAATCCCACGTAGCTTGACACTCTACTGTGACTTCCATCGTTATTTATTGCTCCACAAAGCTTGATAAAACTCATGAATGGCCACTATGCTCCTCATTTAACTCTACCAGACGTGCACACAAGGAAACTAATTTCTTTCTCCATTTTTTCAGTTCTTCTCTATGTACTGTCTTCCTCATTACCTTGTCTCAGAGCCTCCTACATATTAAGCTAACTTAGACAACCAACTTCATTGATCTGCATTTAGTTCTTCATTTTCCAACTTAACCATCCATTAAGCTCATTGTACTGCTTCATTGAAATTCCAACATATCATAAATTAAACAGGTGAAATGTTATGATATTGCACTACTTCGATATCCTTATCCCCCTTTGCCTTTAGCTCCTTTTTCATTTTCTTTCTCATAGGACTGAGAGTTGTGTCCATCATTGTAGTGCTATATCAGAGCCCTTCTATATCATAACTTCAATAGGCAAGATGTGACGATATTACTCAGTCCTGATATACTTAGCTCCATTTGTCCAATCCTTGGTCCTTTTTAACTTCATATGACTATGTCCCAGGTAATATCTGAGCTCCCTTTGTTATATCTTCTCAACCATCATTTGCACTAGAGTTACATTGTCCTCATTGACTTTGATATTCCGACCCCTGATATGTTGACGTCGCTTCTACTTTAGTTTCTCAGGCTGACTGGCATGTCAACACGTGTCCTATAGGAGGAGAGAGAATGAGTCCTGATTAGCCTTGGTTTTCAACATGATCCTTTGTTAAACTTTTTTGGTTCTTTAGGAATATCAACTCCACTAGATATTGTGTCTTGTTAAAATAACTCTTGTTCATAAGTTCTCATATTCTGATATCCTAGAACTATGATATGTTGATGACCTCTGATAATCCTATATCTCAATCTTCGATATCATGTGCTCCAATGCTCTGATATTCAGGGCTTTGGGGTTCTAATATGGATTCCCAATATGCTAACCTCCAATATTTCAGCCTTCTTAGGACTTCAACTCCCTGAACTTCAACAGACCATAAATTTTGGTCCAAGAGTCCATTCTTAGACTTCCACACACCGTTGGAAATCTCTTTCAGAGCACTTTCCAATGAAAATGGTATAATGTAGGCTTTGACCCCATATTCTACCTCTAAGATGAATGAAAAATATATGCAACTCCTTTCTCCTTGAATCTTATTATTGTGCCTGAAATGTTGAACTCCCAATCATTGTATTTGTCATTTTGTGGTTTCTCTAGTAAGCCTGCTACTATGATGATTTTCTACATGAAGCTTGGAGCTATCATGGGATTCCTTCTAGCCTCCCGATCATGATGCTAACCCTAGTTGACATCAATCATCATGCTAACACTATTTGACATCAATGCCAACAATAACACAACAACTAGCCATCTAGACACCACAAATTGTCCAACAATATCCCCCTTTGGCATTGATGGCAACATCATAAGCTACACCTTAGGCTAAGCATGGTCTTCTCTGATGCTCCAGTAATATTCTCCCCCTTTTTAATTTATGGCAACACCATAAGCTCCCCCTTATGCTAGCATGGTCTTCTCTGATGCGCTAGTAATATTCTCCCCTTTGCCATAAATGGAAAAGAATACTTATTGAACACTCCCCCTAAACCATTGGAACCTACTCTTACGTGGATCCCACATGCTAATTAGCTGCCACCACTTACCAAAACAAACTCATTTGGAAGGAGGATTCACAACTCCTATCTATTGCCTGAGATATTCAAATGGTTATATTGCTAGTGGCTTAGTAAAGATACCTACAACTTTCTCTTTAGTGGCCACATATTCAAGTCTCACAATATTGGATACAACTTATTCCTTCTAGTTATGGAACTTTATATGAATATGCTTAGTTTGTGAATGCATTTCTGGATTTTTCGAGAAGCTAATGGCAATTGTATTATCACACATAATTGGAATAAGATCAATTAGTTCTACGTGAATCTCTTTTGAAGTCTTCTTTATTCATAGAATCTTCATACAATCAATAGCAACAATAACATACTATGCTCACCCATGACACCAAACATTTCCCCAAAAATAAAGCTTCCCCGAAGATTCTTTCACTATCATTAAGACTTCCAGCCCAATATGCATTAGTGCAGGCCTTCAACATAAATGATTTTCACTTAGCATACCACAGTCCATATTTTGTTATTCCTTGAAGATATTTGAATTTATTTTGACAACAACAACATGAATTTCATGCAGGGAAGCTTGAAATCTAGCCAAAAGACCCACAACATGTGTGATGTCTGGCCTCGAAGATGTAAGATACAAAAAGATTCCTATCATGGATTTGTATTCATCCCGATTTACTAGTGGTGTCCCATCTTATTTGCACAATTTGCAACTTGTAGTCATAGGTGTGCTCATTGGCTTGTAATATTCAAATCCAAATATCTTCATATTTTCCTTGATATATTTGGATTGGTATGTAAATGCTCCTTGTGGAGACTACAATATTTTTGAACCAGGAAGAAGGAAAACTCTCTAATCATGGAAATTTTTAACGTTGTCTGCATATATTTTGTGACTTGATGCCCCAATTGTGTCATGTCACTCCCAAATATCATATCATCCACATACACTACTACAATTAGTATATGTTCACCTTTAGAGTTTATGCATAAATTGTTGTCGATTGTCCCTTTCTTATAGCCTTGTTTCTGAATGTATTTATCGAACCTTTCATACCAAGATCTCAGAGCCTGTTTTAGTCCATATATAGCCTTCATCAATTTTCATATGAATCCTTCATTTGTGTTGAGTATAAATCCTTTTGGCTGCTCAATGTAAACTTATTCTTCCAAATATTCATTGGGAAATGTAGACTTCGCATTCATTTTATATACCTTGATGTTTTTATGGCATGAAGGAGAAAGAAATATTATGAAATCTTCAATCATGCTACTGATGCAAAGTTTTCCTCGAAATATACGCCTTCTATTTGGGCATACCCTTTGTAGATTAAATGCACTTTGTTCCTGATTACTTGGCCCTACTCATTCAACTTATTTTTGAAAATCCATTTGGTTCCAATAACATTTTTCTCTCTAGGTGTTGGACCGATCTCCCAAGTTTCATTATTTTATATCTAGTCAAGTTATTCATTCATAGCTTTCACCCAAAACTTGTCTTCACTTGCTTGTCTTAGATTCTTGGGTTCAATTTGTGATATCAGAGCCAGACTTGCATAACTTGTATTTCAAACAAATTTTCTCCCGGTTTGGACACCATGTCTTTGATCTCGAAGTATTGAAATATCACGATGTTCTTTGGGAACATACCTAGATGGTGTCTTTAGCCTTGGAGTTATGCTTGCTTCCTCACCTTCACTATTTGAACCTGTTTCTTCCAGATCTGTAGATCTTATATCTCAATTTTCTTCATCATATGAGTTCATATTTATTTCAGAGGACTGATTTTGTGAATCTATTTAATCTACTATGACATCAATGCAATCCTCAATATTCTTTGTCTGCTTATTGTAACAATTAAATCTTTTACTTCGAGCAGGGTACCTAACCAATATTCACTCATCGTCGTGAGCGTAACACTTTTGAGGATTCTTTTGATTCCTTTTGGTGAAGCACTTTCTCCCAAACACCTTGACGTGTTTAAATGATGCATATATTTCTTTCCAAAACTCATACGGATTTTTATTACTATTAGGCTTGAGTTGAATTTTGTTTGATAGATACATTGTTCCCTATGTTTCTTCTCCCTAGAAGATGTGAGACACATCTGCTTCATCCAATATTGCTCTAGTTATTTCCTTGATTGTTCTATTCTTTCTCTCCACTACTCTAATTTGTTGTTTTGTTCTATCCAATGACTACTACCTTCTGATGTCATAATCTTCACAAAATTATTCAAACTCTCTTGAAGTCTACTTTGCTTCTTTATTTGATCTTAAGTGTTTTACCTATAAATCTTTCTGATTTTCTACTTGAGCTTTGAATTTCATAAAATGCTTGAATTATTTTGAATTTTGCTTTAAGATTAGAACCCAAGTCACCTTCGTAAAATCATCAATGAGTAAGATGAAATAAATTTCTCCTTTTGAGGTTTTTTCTCTAGTTGGGCCACAAATATCTGTGTGAATGAGCTCTAGTGGTCTGGATTAGGAGAACACTTTTGACTTGAAATGAGTCCCTGTCTACTTTCTAAATTGACATGACTTGTAGATTGCATTATCGGGCCTTGACAATCTTAGTAATCGTCTCACATCTCCCATATTGCTAACCTTTCTAAAACCATCAAAATTCATATTCCGAAGCCTCTTGTTCCACAACCATGCTTCATTCATTTTTCTTAAATAACAGTTAACTTTGGAATCATCAAACACATATACATTATTGTGAGTTTTGATTTCTTTTCTCAGCATCTTTCTATTTTTCATATTGCGGATCTCACGTTCTTTGGATCGAAATTTCACATCATAACAATTATCACACATTTTCCTTACACTAAGCAGATTGTGCTTGAAGCCTTCCCCATACAACACATTTTGTGTTTTTGTCTTTTCATCAAGATTGACTATGCCTTTACCCTTGATTCTTGTTGGAGCATTGTTTCCAAATGTGACATTATTTCATTTGTTCTTTTCTTTTAGTGACATAAGTATTCTTTTATTCCCATTCCTATGTTTGGAACAACCACCATCCACATACCATCTTTTTTCTTGATTATGTGTTGAAAGAGTGAGTCCACACTGCAAGCTCTTTTTAGTCTTTCATTTCTAGCTCCACTTATCCTTTGGATAACTGACTGTCTAATATTTTGGGACTTAGACACATAGTAAAACTTTCTTATGCACTCACTTGCTTTGTGACCAAAATTATTGTATTTGAAGCATTATTATTTTATTAGAAAGGAAGAGAAGACATTTCGATCTCTGAGAGAATGGTTTTGCGATTTAAAATTTTGATATATATTATATCTAGGATTTTCATCTCTTTCAACTTTGATCCTTCTACAATCAACAACTTTATGTCCAAAGATATGGCACCTTTAACAATGACCTTTTGTAGCATCTACAAACACCCTCCAAAATTTTTCCTTAGCTTCGTTTTGGAGCCTCCCTACTAACCATCCTTAGCAACATGCCTTGCACTATCAAGTGCACAAGCTTCAGCTGAGCCTGAGGGGCCTACTAGCCTATGCATGTCAGCTTGTTTGTCTCCCTCCTACAGACCCACATTCTGGACTTAGACTATTTTCTACTCAGAGACTCCCCTGAAAATTTGTACAATTATGGAGGGGAACCAAACTTCATTCTAGAAATTGTGCAAATCTATTGGGAAACCTGTTGGGCTCTGAAATTGTGAAGAACAACTAGATAGGCTTCCCACAGAAAGCTATGCAATATAGCCTGGCACTAGACCTTAGCCCAGAAATTGCACAATTATGGCAGACATTCACTTGCTAACCCCAGAAATTATGCAATCCTTTCTAGACAAGCAACTTGGCTCAGCCCAGAAACTACACAAATTTTCATCCCACGTTCCCAGACTGATGCATGTGCCTGTAGGTTGATCGATTCCCTCTTGGACCGAGAACAACGGATTTTCATGCATGGGTTGTTCTTCATGAAATAGGAAAAGGAAGCATGAAAAAGGCATCCCTAGATTTTATGGATCTATTTTTAGCAACTGGAGATTACATGCAAAGATCATGTTAGAAACCTCTTGTCAAGTGTCACTTTTTCCTAGAATTGTGGCATGTGCATAATAACCTCAATCTTATCAAAACTTATGAACTTGATGCTACAGGTCTCATTCCTCACATCGATCTTGCGGCTTTGACATCCTACATCGCATCCAGGAGTCTTCAGCACTTTCAGCTTATTTGTTTTAGGGTAAGTCTTCTTCTCATGTCTTGTCTTGTATTTCTGTCGCCTTTTGTGTTTTGCTTTGTGTAAGTGTTTTCTCCTTGATTTCAATGAGTGTGTGTTATAGTTTTAATGTATGTTAGCTTGTAGAAGCTCCATCTCAGTTTTTGTTTGCATCTTACTGTTGTCGCATGCATGACACTACTTTTGTATTGATGGTCACCATTGCAGTTAGCTACTTCACACACATCCATGTTTTCCTATTTTATGAATCCTTCACTTACTATTTGCATGCATGATCATTCACTCTTTTTTACACTCAGTTTTACCATGCATTTAGGCTTCTCATGTTTTTAGTCAGCTGCGGTGGGTCTGGGCTACCTTGGCCCGAACCTTGCTTTTCCCACCTAGCATTGCACATTTCTAGAAGTGAAGGCTATGGCTTCCCTCCAAAAAATTTGCAAGTTTGGCCTAGAAATGACCTCTAGGCTTGCATTGCTCAGTTTTGGGAGGTAGTGTCTAGCTGGCCCCAGAAACTACGCAATGGAGTTTGATAGTTTGCATGTCACTCCTAACTGAAATTGGGCATTGCACTATTTTAGTCCTCAGCAGCCGAGGGTTGATTATACATTGTGCAGTTCAAATAGTCAGTGAGCCTCCCGACAACATAGAATGTTCCTTGTGTCGCTTTGGTAGTTAGTCTTTGAGCCTCTCGGTGAAAATTCTGCAGTCTTCACAAATAGTGACATAGGTATGCTACATGTCATTCCTCCAGTTTGTTTTGGTTTTCAACCGATATATTTCTTTCCATGAGTGTTGCTATGTCTCTAGGTACCACAGGTGTTTTTTGGACTCTTAGAAGTACAGGTACAATGACCTCATAAAGTAGAGACAAAGGACAATGTAGTCAACTAGGGATGTAGTCAATCAAGTGACTATGAACTTGCCTATTTATGAAGACATCAAATTGTTCATGGACAAGGATATCAAGATGAAATGGAAGCATAATCACAGTGAGTAGTGCCATCAGCAGTAGCAGAAGGTCATAGGCCTGTGCATGGCAAAGGCAAGAGGAAGGTTGTTGATAGTGCAGAGGTGGAGAAAAAATGCAAGTTCAAGTAGATCCACTTATGATGAGAGTAGCTTTGGAGATTGACGCTATGAGGTGACAGTGCGACTGGAGGATCGCACAAAGGTAGAGAGAGTAATGGAGAAGGAGTTACAGGTGTTGAAGAGGCAAGTCAGGGAGAATAGGGGTTACACAGACGAGAGAAGGAGGTGTAGCAGGAACAAGTACAATAGGAGGCACAACCTATACAGACTAATGAAACTACGCCCATATAGGTTATAGACCCATCCCAGTAGCTAGCATGGAGCAGATAGGGTGAGCAATGTTTTTAATCGCATACAAGGGTGTTCAAGAGCATGGATGTCACTGTGAAAATGCATGTGATCCCACCCATTGGAACACTCATCGAGACAAAGACAACAACCAAGTCCGACTGGAGCTGAACATGTATGTCGACATGTTGATGCACATAGTCACCGGTGCACACTTGGAGATCAGCACAAACACTATGCATTAGTATGTGGCTAGTCCAACTGCACTCAAGACGACGATGTGCATGTTATCCGACAAGTTGGACAGAGGATCGATATCAATGTAACGAGATGCAATAGAGGTAAGGGTTTGCTTTCAATAGGATGTCACCATTGAGCATGCAGACACAATCATGGATGACCAAACTTGGCATCAGTTCGCCACTGTTGATCATCATGAGGATGTCAAAGAGTCGGTCTTCCCATAGCTATCTGAGTCTTAGTGATAGCTTGCATGGTTTTCTCAACCCTATTTTATCTCACATGGGTAAATGTGGAGATAGCAATATAACATCTTGTAAAATTGAAATACCAAGTGTTGATAGTTCAATGTAATAGTCATGTAGTAGGCGAAGAGTCATGAGTGTAGGTGAATAGTCACAAAGGGGAATTTGAAGGGTCACCCCACCCTCTGTTATTTATAGAACCTCATAACTCATTATAAAGGCTTTTGGATAGCCAAGCTTCCGATAGGAGTATCTTAGAGAAAGCTTGGAGATTATTGTAATGAGCCTTGACTTCTCCACAGTGTAGAGCTAGTACATCTCTTTGGAGGAGTAGGTGGTAGTGACTGTAATGTTCCCTTATCGAGACTAGTGGTAAATGATGGTTGTAGTATATGATTGGAAGTTTCACTTCTTAATATAACAAAGCCAACACATTTCATGCATATGTTGTTATTGTATTTCAGTTATCTTGGTTAATCTAATGATATATGTGGTTGTTTGCTTACGCATGTATGTATAGACTCTATTTGTATATGTATGTATGAATCATACTAAGATGTGTTCTTGGTTTAACCATCACTTTGGATTGTTGTTTCACCTGCCTTCTAGTATGTGATGCATATTTTCTCGTGTTTTACCTTAGAAGCTGTGTGTTTCCACAGGTTTCCAAGGGGCACACTCATCCCACTTTCCATGTGATAGAAGCATTCATGCACCTTCCTTGGCTTGTTGCACATGTCAAGGTGATATCGTACAACCCACTGTTGGGACTCCTACACCAAATAGCATGGCCTAAGTGCTTAGAGGACTTCTATGCATTCCTTGAGGGATGCAAACAAGCTTTATGCCGAAGAGGCCAAGGTGTTGCTTGCACACACACTTCGTGAATCCCCACAACGATGGTGCAAGATTCTTCCACCCGATAGCATGCACTCACTTGAGCATTTATGTGATCTCAATGGATCTACTTTCCATCATTTTGATCCATAACCTCTTGCAAAAAAACTGTTAAAACAACAGAAAACTTAGGAAGAATTGCCTATGGATTTTTGGGACGGCTTCCATGTATTGCAATTTGAAGTTTTTAAAATTCAAATGAAATTCCATAATCTCATGGATAGATTTAGATATTGCCTTACCAAATATATTAATCGCAAGAAGAATTTGAAGTTCAAACCCCACACAACATACGACAGCTATGGAGCTGCGAAATCACACACAGAAAAGGTTGTTGTCACAAGTGACTACTCGCCATCCTCTCATGAAATAGCTCCACCACCGCAGAGTGATGTGGTAGAACATGCACACATGTCCATTCAACTGTCACATCCTCCCAACATCACTTCTATCAATTTTTGTGCAGATTTGGTTGTGAAGCCTATGGGTTGTCACATGAATGTTTTACCTCAACCTCCGTCTTCGTGTTTTGTTGATCCTCTAGATTGCACCGTCATTTGTCCTTCCATTCTAGACTTTACACCTATTGTGAATGAGGATCAAGCTATCGACAAAGTGGGTGTCACACAACCAATCTACGTTGTCATTCATGAACATTATGATAGGGAGCCTCAACATCAACTCGCGACAAAGGATGGTTCCATTATGTCTGTGCCTACCTCGTCTTTCCTTAAAATCTTTTGTGATTCTATCATCCCTGATTTCACATGTCTATCTCTGTCTGCGGATGCACCCATTGTTGATCATTCACAGAACACATCGGATGTCAGTGCATCATTTAACAATGGAGAGCACAAATAATTCATTGAAGATCCACATGATTTTTCATCTAATTTTTCTGGAAACGAAGAGGGTGCAAATTCTTACTTCTCATCTACATCTCTGTGTGATTCATCAAATCAGGAGGATGTCAAAAAACATCCCAAATTTTCTGATCATGAATGTCATGATCTCTGTATTTATTCATTTGATCACGATGTTGATTCACTCATTCTAAATCTGTCTAAGTTGTTGGTCTCTTATGATCTACCTATCGACGAAGTCAAAACCCCGTAGGTTGTCGAGGAACATCAGATCGAGCTGATGCTTATGTAAGGCCCTCACTATCTTGAGGTTGGTTTCAATTCTGATCAAGAAATTTTTGAAACATGCAAGGCTCCCCATCACTATCTTCTTCACATTGAATACTAAACAAACACCCAAATTTCACTTCCTCCACCCTATTACATTATTCCATCGCTCCTGCATTGGGAGGAATCTTACACAACAAGAACACTTGCACAACGTAAGTGGTCTACCTTTATCACAGTCGCTTTCATCTCACAGTCAAAAGAATGTGTATGATTGACATATGCACACAGTATAGCATAGGACCATGGAAAATCGACAAAGTGGATGTCATGTGCTTACACTCACATATGTTTTGTCGACACATTTAAACTCGGAGTGTGTTTGAATTCACTGTTATATCTTTCATGTTTGCTGGTTTGCACAACTGTACCGTATGCAAACCATGCCTTCACCAACATGGGTCGACCAATGCGTCAGTGGCTACATTTGTGTTACCTTGTTTTCTTGCATGCATGTTTGCTTTCTTACTTTTCTTCTTTGTTTTCTTGCATGTTTGATTTCTTTCTCAATTTACTTTCTCATTTTTGCTTCTGCTCTTCGCTCTTTAGTTGTTTGGTTGTCTGTTTTCGTTCATAGGTCAGTTTTGCATGAACCGTGTTCCACTCTTGAAACAAGCTGAGTAAAGTATAAGAGGACTTGTGCAGTTATCAATACTTGGTTATCATCATCCTGCCTCTATATGAAGAACTTGTTCTCTTGATTCCATGATACATCAATGGAAAATACATTATAATTGAAGTGAGCCTTGGTGAAAACACAACGCTTGCATGCTAACTAGTGTCAACAACTATATTCAGTTGTTTTGGGTTAACCATTGTCACCTTCTTCAAGTAGAGTAAGGTGAGGGGAAAAACCTTAACATGTACGTCAGAGGCATATACAAACTACTTCTCTGAAGGAATGACCTCTTATGCTCTCAATAAGTTAGGATCCCTCTTCCACCTCTAAAATGAATATGTTCTATGCACACTTATGAAAATGAAAATGAAAATGTGAAAAGTTTTGAAAAAAACAAAAATGAATAAGGCAAAAGAAGAGAAAGGCTTCCTACACAGAGAGGTGATACAGGTAGCTCTGTTGGGGTACTGACCAGGCTCGCTGGCAGTAGATCGATGCTTGTGTTCATGTGTGACTCCACCAAGGTACTGTCCAAGCCTACTGGCAATGGAGCAACACCAGAGATGAAAACTTAAAATTTTACTATCATATGGATTGTTCAGTAATATACCCCTCATCCCAATTGAAACAACTTTGTTCACTTGTCTTGGAATGTGTGACGACTGATCAAGAGCATGGAGGATGCTACATCTTACAATCAAGAAAGTGTTGAAGCCAATATGATTAGAGAATTGAACAATACTTCAAGAGTTGTTAGACTTTATTTTCATTAAAAACGTCCATGCAAAGAGCTGGAGATCTACTAGTGTGTTTCCAAGTGTTTTAGCGGCTACAACCACCCTCCAAAATTTTCCCTTAGCTTCATTTTGGAGCCACCCTACCAACCATCCTTAACAACATGTCTTTCACTATCAAGCGCATAATATTCAACTGAGTTTTAGTGGCCGGTGATGTCAGTTTGTTTTTCTCCCTCTTGTTAGAGCCTAAATCTACCTCAGGCTGAGAAACATAGGATCTAGGACAACATCAAACCATGCTTAACTTGGTATCTAGCCCTACCAGGTCAGGAGAGGGCTCTCTCCTGGTCAATCTCAGCTAAACATGATCGATGAGGGCTTGAGATGACTGATATAAATATTGATATTAGGCTAGGTAATGTGTTCAAAATAGTTTTATTGAATAAAATGATGTTTTGTTGGCTCAAATGGAAAGGCATATTTTGGGTTTCGGGAATGAGGCTCAGTTTTGTAGAGATCTCTATGGGGCAAGGTAGGTAAATGATTTCGGCACTTCAAATTAAATGAGATGGAGAGATAGACAAGTGAGGAGTTGAAGAGGGCATGAAAACTCAGGAATCCTCTTCAAGCAACTGAAAACATCAAAAGCTAAAGCAAACCCTAGGTAGAGCACTGTAATTTCAATGGATTCTACCTTATCCCTTGTTTGATTTAGTTAAGAAGAAGCAAGATAGATAATGGCATAAAAAAAACATAAGTAAATTCACAATTATGGAAGAAATCACTATACCAAAATAGAATGCCACATGAATCCCAAAGAGTGTTGCAAACCCTGGTCTTAATTCCTTAGCCAAAACTGCTGATATGAGTATACAATGAAGCTCCAAGCTTTCTCAAAAGTCCAACCTTCTGCCAAAATCCAACCCCTACACTATGAAACTCATAAAATATATAAATTTTCTCATCCTTGTACTAAGGGAATTGAGCTCAACCATTTTCTTCAAAATAGAATCAGTTACATTAAACTTGGGCCAAATTTCTAAAAATAGTTGTTGAAGATGAACTCATATCTCCTAAACCATAGCACCTCTTACAAATCTGAAAGAGGTTTTTATATATCAGGTCATGTTGGAGAAAACCTCTCTCAAATTTGGGAAATTCGTTTCCAGTTGCTCGCAATCGGTTCCACAAAATGGTCTCTAAAAGAAAAAATCATTAAAAAATAAAATCTGTGAAAATGAGTTGTAAAGATTTAGTCACATATACCAATTCATGACACTTGTTAATAAAATGGAAGAGGTTTTTGTTATATGGCTTGTTTCTAACGAAAGCCTCCTTTGATTTCATAAAATTACTTTCCATCTGTTGTAAAATGACCCTGCATTAAAATGACTAAAATAGTAAAAAATATGAAAAATTTGCTTTGTTTTAATGTACGCTCCAAATATCACTATATATCTCCCACATAGTAGCACCTGTGCATAAACTGAAGGAGGTTTTTGTTATTTGGTATGTGATGAACAGAAACTCTTTCACTTTTGAAAAATTCCTTACCATTATTTCAGAAATGAATTTTGTACTAAACTTGTCATTGTGTGCAGCAACTAACCTCAAAACATGCATAACCAAGAATCACTCATTCGTTTCGATCATATCTTCTAATCCGGGAGCCGGTTACAGAAGTGTGATATACCATTGGAAATATTTTTCCGAGCTTCTTCTGATGGACACACTTGTGACATGTTTTGTGCTGAACATCATGTACAAAACATCTAACAAAACCAAACATAGTAAGAGCTCATGTTGATCCCTAGTGACAGGCTACGAAGACTGGAACTAACACCTCCCATAGACCAGCATTCCAAAGTTAGACTATTTGATGGCTATGAGACTCCTCTCGAAAATTGTGCAATTCTGGAGGGGAGCTAGCCTTCCTTCTAGAAATTGCGTAAATCTATTAGGCACCCTGCTAGGCTTCAAAATCGCATAGAACAATTAGACAAGCTTCCTACAGAAAACTGTGCAATCTGGCCTGGCACTGGGCCTCAGCCCAGAAATTGCTCAATTATAAGAGAGTCACCTAGTGACCCATGAAATTGTGCAATTCCTAACAGACAACCAACTCTTCTCAGCCCAGAAACTGCACAAATTTTCATCTCAGGCTCGCAGATCCATGCATGTGCCTTTAGGTTGACCTATTCCCTCTGGGACTGAGCGAAACTTATTTTCATGCATGAGTTTCTTTTCCCGAAAATGAAAAAGGCAGCATGCAAAATTCATCCCTAGAGTTTAGGGATCTATTTTTAGCAGCTGGAGATTACATGCAAATATCATGTTAGAAACCTCTTGCCAAGTGTTGCTTTTTCCTAGATTTGTGGCATGCACATCATAACCTTGATCTTATGAAAACTTCTAAAGAGGATGTTGCAGATATCATTCCTCACATTGATCCTGTAGCTCTAACACCCCACATCGCATCTAGGAGTCTTTGACACTTTCATTTTAGCTATTTCAGGGTAAGTTTGCTTCTCATGTATTCTGCAACATTTATGTCATATTTTTTGTTTCGCTCTGTGTAAGTGTTGTCTACTTGATTTCAATAAGCACTTGCTATTGTTTTAACGTATTTTAGCTTGTGTAAGCACCATTTCATTTTTCGTTTGCATCTCACTGTTGTCGCATGCATGACACTATTTTTGTACTGATGGTTGCCATTAACGCAACCCACTTCACACACATGAATGTTTTCCCATTTTCTGACTCCTGGACTTACTGTTTGCATGCATGATCATTCACTCTTGTTTACACGTAGTTTCACCATGCATTCAGACTTCTCATGTTTTCAATCACCCATCGGCGGCTCTGGGCTGTCTTGGCCCAGAATTTTCTTTCCCAGCTAGCATTGCACATTTCTGGAAGTGAAGAACCTGCCTTGCCTCAAAACAATTGCACAATTTTTGCCTGGTGCTGACCTCTAGGTTTGCATTGTGCAATTCTAGGAGGTAGTTTCTTACTGGCCCCAGAAACTGCGTAATGCAGTTTGCTGGTTTGAATGCCACTACTAATTGAAATTGTGCATTGTGCAGTTTCAATCCTCAGCAGGCTAGGATGGACTATACATTACACAATTCCAACAATTATTCAGCCTCCTGACAGCTGGGATTGTGCCTTGTGCTGTTTTGGCAGTCAGTCTCTGAGCCTCTGGGAGAAAATTGCACAATCTTCACAGACAGTGACACATGTATGTTACATGTCAGTCCTCTAGTTTGTTTTGGTTTTCAACTCATAGATTGATTTCCATGATTGTTGTTATGTCTCCAAGTATCATAGGTATTCATTTGCCTCTCAAAAGTACAAGTACAACGACCTCCAAAAGAAGAGTCAAAGGACACCATTGAGAGTGCAACTGGGGATGTAGTCGATCAAGTGTCTATGAACTCAACTATCTATGGAGACATAAAATTTTTCATGGACAAGGATATCAAGATGAAATGGTAGCAGCATCGCAATGAGTAGCACCATCAGTAGCAACAAAAGATAGCAAACCTGTGCATGGAAAAGTCAAGAGGAAGGTTGTTGAGAGTGCAGAGGTGCAACAAAACTGCAAGTTCAAGAAGATCCCCTTGTGATGAGATCAGCTTTGGATATTGAGGCTATGATGTGATATCACGATAGGAGGATCACGCAAAGGAAGAGAGAGAATCGAACAAGGAGTTATAGGTGTTGAAGCAGCAAGTCAAGGAATAGCATGATTTATATAGACGACAGAAGTAGTTGCACCAGGAACAAGTACAGCAGGAGGTGCAACATGCACAAACTGATGAAGCTACCCCCATACATGTTCTAGACCCATCACAGCAGCTGACATGAAGCAAATAGAGTGAGAATTGTTGTTGATCGCATGCAAGGGTGTTTAGGAGAATGGATGTCATTGTGCGCACACATTGGCATACTCACAGAGGCAATCACAATAACCAAGTCTGACTAGAGTTGAATATCTATGTCGAAAAGTTGATGCACATAGTCACCAGCACACACTTGGAGATCAACACAAACGTATGCATTAGTATGTTACTGGGCCAACTTCACTCAAGACGATGACGTGCATGTTATCAGATGAGTTGGACAGAGGATCCATATTGGTGTACCTGGATGCAACAGAGGCAAGACTTCTCTTTCATCATGATGTCACCATCAACCACGTAGACACCATCACAGACGACCAAGCTTGGCATCAATTCACCACCATCGATCATCGTGAGCATGCCGAAGAGTCGGTCTCCCACATTTTTCTAAGTCTTAGTGATAACTTGCACAACTTAATAAATTCTATTTTTTCTCACATGGGTACATGTGTAGATCATAATATAACATCTTGTAAAAGTGAAATACCAAGTGTTGATAGTTGAATGTAACAGTCTTGTAATAGGCGAAGAGTCATGAGGGTAGGTCAAGAGTCGCAAAGGGGAATGTCAAGGGTCACCCCACCCTTTTCTATTTATAAAACCTCATAACTCATTTTATAGGATTTTGGTTAGCCAAGCTTCTGATAGGAGTATCTTAGAGAAAGCTTGGAGAGTATTGTAACGCGAATTGACTTCTCCACTATGTAGAGCTAGTAGATCTCTTTGGAGGAGAAGGCGACAGTGATTGTAACATTCTGTTATCAAGACTAGTGGTTGATCATGGTTTTATTGTATGATTGGAACTTTCACTTCTTAATATAACAGTGCCAACACGTTTCATGCATATGTTGTTATTATATTTCAATTATCTTGGTTACTCTACTGATATATGTAGTTGTTTTCTTACACATATATGTATAGACTATTTTTTTATATGTATGTATGAATATTACTAAGATGCGTTGTTGGTTTAACCATCACTTTGGATTGTTGGTTCACCAACCTTCTAGTCTATGATGCATCTTTGCTCATGTGTTCCGTTCCAAGCTGCGTGTTTCCATAGGTTTCCAAGCCGCGCACTTATCCCACTTTCCATGTGTTAAAACCATTCATGCACCTTCATTGTCTTGTTGCTCATGTCACACCCTTGCTACAAACAAGGACATCCTACTTGCCTCTACATGCCACCGCGGTCAAGGCAATACTATACGACCCACTGCTGGGACTCCTACATCAAACGGTTTGAAGTCTAGTTGGGACTTCTTACAAGGGAGATCCCCTCACATGTTGTCGAGTCCAGCACCATCAACATGACCATAAAATAAATTGGCATGCCTATTTTTGGAAGTATTAAGAGATTTTGGATCAAGGTACCTTGGTGGTCTAGCTAATTGATTTGTTCTCCATTGATGATCTACTCCTTTCTCTACATTGATTCTTCCATGATTATTTTTTGCATAGCTCTGTGGTTCTTTGAATCGTGCATAGCTAAAGTTTATCTTCTCAATAGAATATTGTTCTATATTTGAGTATCCTAAACCTATTTTGACTCTTAAGGGCCATTGGCTATTTGGAATCTGATATGGTTTCCTTATGTCTTCTACAAATTTTCCATTCAAGCCCTCCTCTGTCTTTATTCCCTCAAGATTGGTTCTTAGAGACACAACCTCTACTGCAAGACTATGACATTTCCCTTCCCCTTCTTAGATCAAGGCTTAAAGAACCTCTTCCTTTCATTTGGCCTCTTCCATTTTAACTTTCAAAGACAAAATATCATATTTTCATGTATTTGAGATCGTTTCCTTCCTTAGCTTGAGAAGATCCTGTTTTAATTTTGTGTTCTCTTCTTCTAGTTTCTCACATGTTTCTTGATTTTCTTCTAGTAGAAGGACTAAACTATCTTTTCTTTTTATAGCTTCTTCAATTTTTTCATTTTTATAGGCACACTCCTCATTATTAGAGCTATACATACCTTCTTCAACATGTTGGTGCTATTCCTTTAGGTGCTTATTCTTCTTCCTTTCTTTCTTTAACTCATCAAGGGCACTGATGAGTTCCCCTTTAAGGTCCACTACTCCTTCTTTTTGTTTTTCCTCTTTAGAGTCCATAATACTTTTTCTCTTAGATTCTATTCCAAAATCCATCAGTAAATTCTTATTTGAATGATCCTCCAAAGAGTTTTCATTGTATAACTCTGGTGTTGAGCTATCTTCTTTGGAGTAGAACCCCCTTTTCTTATAGATATTTTTCTTCTGATGTTTTTGAGACATGTTTCCGAATTTCTGATCATCTTCCTTTTCAACCTTTTCTTTATCAGGCAATTTGGAAGAAATATGTCCAACTCTTCCATAGTCAAAACATTTAAAGGGAAAATTCCCTTTATATTTTCTTCAGCCACACTTCAGTTTCCTAGCTAATTTAGCCAACTCTTGATCAAATTCATAGCTAGAGAAATTTTGATGATATTTGTTCTCCTTGACCTTTTTGGATACTTTGAATGTTGCTTCCTTATGTTCATAGTTTTCCCTTCCTACTCTCATTTCATATGTTGTGAGAGTACCATGTAGATGGTCCATATTGAGATCCTTTAAATTAGCCATTTCCTTAATAGTTGAGACTTTGGCATTAAATATCATGGGCAAAGATCTTAATATTTTCTAAAAAATCATCTCTTCTTTAACCTCTTCTCCAAGTCCTCTAATCATATTGGTTACTTGATCATATATGAGGAATTATCCTACTATGCTTTCATCTTCACTCATTTTCAATCTCTCAAACCTCACTCTAAAGGTTTGAAGTTTTTCTTGCTTGACTTTGTCATCTCGTACATGACTCTGGTTAAGATTTACCCATACTTCCTTAGAAGACTCACAATGCAAAAGTTTACAAGTTCTGAATGACTAAGATGAAAGAGAATTGCATTCTTGGATTTAGCATTATTCCCATATAATTTTTTAGCATTTGCATTAGTGGGAAGAATATCAGGGATATTGTAGTCTACTACCACTGAAGTCCAAACATCTACTCCCAAGGAAATAAGATACACTTCCATTCTTACTTTCCAAAAGCTATAGTTTGTCCCATCAAAGACTGGTATTCTACTTGAGTAATCCTCTTGACACTCTTTCCTAAACATAATTCCTTATAGATATACCTTCCAGTGGTTATATTGTTCCTAAAGGAACCTGGCTCTGATACCAATTGTTGGAATAAGGAATTAGTGGGGTGGTGAATCAGTAATGGTGATATTCTATAATGTTTTTCTCGAATATGTTTTCTGTCCCTTTTTATTTTCTATTACGTATGAGATATTTTATTCATAAGGAAATTGAGCATCAAATATAAGGATTCATATGTTTATACAACCAATCACAAAAGAAACATACACATTTTCACACTGATTTTTTGAACTGGAAACAGAGAGGGAAAAAACCACCAATTCGTTGTTTGTTTATGATGTAATTTAAGCACCTACTTAATTACATGACTTTTTTGTGAGCACCCACTCATGAGAGGCCTTGAACCCCTTATGCTAGAAAGCACCAAATTGCCAAGAGGAACCAACCTCTTCTAAATACAAGAAACAAACTGCTCTTGCCGTTGTTCTACTATTTCATTCAATTTTGAAAGTGAAAACAAAGGCATACACATTACAAGTAAGATATCAATATGGTTGGTTGCCAAAATTGCACTTAATTCTTGAATTGCGAACTCAACTATCCATTAAGCTCACTGTACTGCTTCATCGGAATTCCAACATATCATAACTTACACAAGTGAAATGTTACAATATTGCAGTGCTTTGATATCCTTAGCCCCATTTGGCTTTAGCTCCTTTGGAATTTTCTTTCTCATTGGACCAAGACATGTGTCCATTAGCTTAGCGCTATATTGGATCCCTTCTTTATCGTGACTTCAACATACAATATGTTACGATATTACTCAGTGCCAATATCCTTAGCTCCCTTTATTCATCCCTTAGTCATTTTGAGTTTCATATGACCATGTGCCCAGTAATATTGGAGTTCACTTTATCATATCTTCTCAAACGTCATTTTCATCAGAGTTACAATGTCCTCATTCTCCAATATTCCGACGTCCAATATGATGATCTCACTTCTACTTCAGTTTATCAATCCAATTGAAATCCCACAACATCTCCTATAGGAGGAGAGAGAAGGAGTCCTGATTAGCCTTTGTTTTGCAACATGATCCATTATTAACTTTACTCAGGGCTTTAGTAATATTGGCCCCATTGGGTATTGTAACTTCTTCAAATACTTCTTGTTAAGCAGTTCCAATATTCAAATATCTCAGACCTCTGATATTCCGATGACCTCTGATATTCCAATATCTCTGTCTCTGATATCATCTGCTCTAATGCTCTGATCCGTCCTCCTTCGATACTCTAATATTCTCGTCTTCGAGGTTCCAATATCGAGTTTCAATATGTTGACCTCTGATATCTAAGATTCCATTTTTAGACTTATCTACATCGTCGGAAAGCTCTTTTAGAGCACTTTCCAATGAAAAGTGTTTGATGTAGGATTTTGTCCCATCTAGTACCTCTAATAAGGTTACAAACTCTCTTCCACTCTTTTATCCTTAACTCTTCTTCTTATTCCTGAAATGTTGAACTCCCAACCATCATAGTCATTTTTTATGGCTTCTCCTATAAGCCTGCTACTATGATGACTCTCTATATGAAGCCTACAACTATTGTGGGATTCCTTTTGGACTCCTAATCATCATGCTGACCTTGGTTGACATCTATCATCATGTTTACCCTAGTTGACATCAATTTCAACACTAACACAGCCATTGGCCATCAAGACATAGCCAATTGTCCAACAATAATATCATTGGTCATAAAATTCATTCCAAGCCAATGTTGTTGTGAGCTGATATAAGTATGCAAATTTTGAATTTTGAATCAGTTTGAGTCAAAAGCAAACCCTCTCCTCCTGATTCTTCTCACATTTCCTCATCTTTGCTACACTATTCGTTGCACATGGATGTGTTTGATGAGTCTGTTATAGAAGAATTTTCTTTAAATCCTTTATATCCTTATTCTACTAGCCTTGATTGCAAACTAGTACAGTATGGTGTGACTTTACGATTAAATGATGAATATACTGAGTCCATTGTTCAAGATTTATTTAATTGTAAATATTTTATAGGTGAGGAGGAAGATATTAGAACTTTAAATGTTCAAGGTAGTCTTTTGATTCATGTATCCAAATTATCTATCCATCAAGAGTCTCATATGCTAAATTTTAAATATAATCAAATCAATGGCATTAATCATGTTTTCATTGACACATCTAATGACAGTGGTATGCACCTACCCGTTGACCTTTCTAAGACACCCAAATCTAATGATCCACCTCCTGAAAGTTCATGGATTTGTCAGGGATTTGAGGCACTTCAGATCCCACTGATGATTATGTTAGGTTCTCACAATCTTGATGAGATCCCTGAAATATATTCGATCCAAATCTTAAATGAGTGTTGTAATTTTCGAGCTAATCTTCGTAATCCTCAAGATAAATTTTTTGATGAGATACAATATTATTATTTGGTTAATTCTCCTTCATGTGTGCTACTAGAAATTTTGTTGCATCCAATCAAATGGCTTGACAACCCAGATCAATAAACATCCTTAACACTTTGTCATTATCCCTTCGCAAAGCCATAAGCATCATTTCTCCAAAAAGTCTGTGTTTTTGGGTCAATCACCTCAAAATATATGTCTTTGGCCCCAACGCATTCTGCACTACAATCCATGTGCAATGGTTACAAGTTGCATAACTAAGCACTTGCATTGACCAGTGTAGGTTGCTCACTTTTGCAAGTGCGATAACTCTAGAATTTCGGGAAAAAAAAAAATTAATTACAAAAATTCTACTTTTGGAAGTTCTTAATGTGGTTTCAACCATTTACCATTGATAGATATCTTCAATTCCTTCCCTAGAGGACTTACCTCTTATCTTAGAGCTTATCCTCCTTCATATGTTGATTTCAAGCCTAGATTGGTAAATCCTAAATTAGCGCTTTTATCCTATAAACTCACTACCCCACACAGAGTTTGGGTTGGTTTTTGGAGATTACTAGTGCCCTCATGCTGCTAATTTGATCTTAAAGAATCATCAATCATTAATGCATTAGTGTTTAATTTGAAGGTTTTCTTTCTAGAAAGGAAGGAAAAGACAATTGAGGAGACATCTACAAAGTCAAGAATCTATAAATGGTTGTAACTCTCTCCTTCATTTAGTAATACAAAATGTACTCTATTTTCCTATACTTGTATCATGTTGATGCTTATGTATTTGAAAGCCTTTTGACTAATTGGTTAGAGACATTAGTTTATGTTATGTGGATATTGTAGATCTCTTTCTTGTTTTAGTCATTTCGCAGGTTCCATTTATAGCATCTGGAGCTAGAGTTGGAGCTTACAAGCAAGAAGAAGGGGAAGGCTTACTACTGATTCCAGGTAGGTCTTTCTTTTCTATTCTGATTTCTCTGAGGAAAACATAGATCGTTTTTCCCTAGTTATTTCTAGACCAGGCCATTAGATCTAGGGAGTTCCCTTTTGTCCATAGAAGATAATTTTCCACTTAACAACTTGATGACTCCCTTGGGGAACGTGATTTCTTGACCTACTTAATTTTAACCTTTCAAAACAACTTGAATTGAATTATTGTGATAGTAATTAGCCTTAATAAAACGTAATTATGAGCTTTGTAGGTTTTTTGTGTTGTATTTTGAGAAAATTAACCCCAACACACACTTTTTTCCAAGACAGAGGAACCCAACATTGTCGTTCCTCTTTGAAAGTGCAATGGTTCACAATGGTTCCCATTTTGCACATGCGGTGGCCCTATAAGATGCAAAAAAAATCATTCCTATATATTTCTTTGAGTTCTGATTTGATGAAGAAGGTTTTCCTAATCTTCTGAACTTGTTTGTGTCTCTGGAAATCCATCAATGTGTTTTCATTTGAGTTTGATTGCGTTTCATGAGAGTTTGTTTAGGTGATTGATTGATTTCATCTTGTTATATTATAACCGTTGAAGTCAATTGCATATTCATTCTTAAATTTCGAAGAATTCACAATCACACATCTTCCTAGCAATCTCAAAAGTCAATGTTTCCCTTTGAAAATAGTCATTGTAAAACCCTTGAATACAATGTTTTCACGGTGTTTGTAGATAGTGTTTGTGTAGTCCCTAGATGCAGTGACTGTGTAGCGCCTGATTATAGTGACTCCAAAACTCCTGATGATAGTGTCTGGGCAACCCTGGGAGGTAGTTAAACCACGTTTGATAAAGGCATTGCAATGCACAATCCCTATGGAAAGTCAGTTCACAATTCCAGTTGACCGTCTCTCTCACTCTTAGTTGCAAGTGTACCATTATCATAGTGATTTTTCTCAATTGTCACTTTTACATGATTTTTATTTCAAAGCCGTTTCTTTCACTTGTGTGACTATTATTTTTACCTTCTTTCACTTTTGTATGTGCCCCTTTTTCTTTATTTACCTTTCACATGTGTCACTTTCACTTATTTTAGCCTTTCAAAGTGTCATTTTCACTTATTCTTACTGTAGCAAGTGGCACTCTTTGTGAAATGGAGTTATAACTCATCTTTAAAAGGAATATTTCGAGTGTTATCTTATACTAATGGTTCTATCCAACATAGAGATATGCATTAGAATTATTCCAAAAAGTATTGAGTATTTTCTTGTTGCAGTTGACACTAATGTCGCAAAGTATATCTAAGGTGCCACACTTGAAGCTAAGTGTCATCGTTTTGTTGTTTCAATGGATGCATGTTGATTATAGGTTTTATGCATTCCATTTTCATGCAATATATTGTTTATGTGTACAATCATTTCAGGTCCTATTACATGTTTTGGTTGCATCTTCCTGCATCACTGATCCCACACTTGGTTCATTTCCAAAGTATCCTTGTCTTCACAACTTTCCTAATCAACCACCCATCCTCTTTCCTTCTCGAACTATGACCTATGTAGTCACAATACCTAGTCAGCCATCCATACCTCTTCAAACTATGCATTGTGTAGTCCCTGTGTCTAAGGACTATGCATTGTATAATCTTAGTGGCCAATCCATGTCTCTTTCATTTTCTCATTGTGCAACCTTTTCCTAGACATGCCTCCACTACGCACTAAACATTCTTAGTCAACAATGAGGCCAGGGGTCATTCCTTGACTTGATCAAATACACAATCAACTATTTATGTCCTTTCATAAATTTTCACTGCTTAATCACAGTCAGAAACCCTACGTCACTGCCTCTCTAACTCCCTCAACTATGCAATATTTTCTCCATGACTCTTAAACATTGTGCACTGCTAGTCTTAGATCATATACTCTCATCTCAATCTCTTTTTCTTGCGCATTGTGCAATCCCTGAGCCTCATCCTCAATCTTGCTCATTATCCTCGCTCAATCAATATGCTACATAAAGAGCAAGTTAGATTAGGAGATTTTGGGACTAATGTCATCCTTGCATGAGTAAATTCCATTTGTAGATTTTATTATGCTGACTTGATAGGATTATTCTCAAAGATGATTCTAAGGAGATCATGTAAGAATAGCCTTTTGAATCTAAAATAATGAAGAGGTCATCAAGCAAGGAGATGAAGGGACACTAGATTACAAAAAAAGAATGAAGATCAAGATCATATTGTAGACTCCCTATCATTCCAGCCTTGGAGGATGAAGATGAAGTACAAACAAGACCTATCATGATTATGTGAAGGTAGTAGAAAGAAGAGAACTTATCATCAAGTTCCATGTCATCACTACCAATTTATGTCATGTATAAGTGTTACTAAAAGAGTCATATTTGTCATTATATTTTGCAACATCACATGTGGAATGAAATTATTCAATTTCAAAAAATGAGAAAATTTAAAATGTCTGGAAGATCAAGTGTCCCACGTGGAATGTGAAAAGACATTAGAAAGTTCTAAAATTATGCAGAACCTTAAAGGTCACATAGGAATTTGAAAAGTTGTAATAGTATCTCAACAGTAATGAGGGGGGTCATGAGTCACATGGGAGGTGGAGAGTCACCTAATTTGTTATAAGTAAACCCTCATAGCTCAAGACAGAAGAATTTCGACTTTTCACCTTGGCTTATCTAGTTTGGCATAGGAGATCTTTCTTTGGAGGAGCAAGTTGTGACTTTATGTTCCACTATTGGGGCTATTGTGGTAGCATTGTAATAATGTATCTTGGGAGTTTCAGTTAATATATGAAGCTCTAAGATCCGACGCACTTTCATGCATATGTCATGAATGATTGTGAGATAGTTATTATTTCATTGTTTGCAGTGTATGTTATGTTAACACATATTAATGAAAATGAGTTGTTTCCTTGGCTTCGGTATGCATCTTATTGAATGTGTGTTGTTACTTTCTTTTATTATTGTTGTTATCTTGTGAAATACTTTGTAGGTTAATTAATGATTCCCTCCCTTCTATTTTGTGTCTCTCTTATGGATAGTACTACTACTTTTCTTCTAAATGCTCACTCTCTAATTTGCCTAGTATGAAAGTACCTTATATCCATTGGAAATGTATGCCTCACAGTGTCAACTTACTTGCTTATTTAAAAGAGTGATCATATAATATCTTATGTTTATAATTGTATCCAAGGAAATTTCCTAAGAATAATTGGAAGCAACCTTAATTCCTAGTTGGGGTTCCTACTCCAAACGGTGTGAGGTCTAGTTATGATTTCATACTAGGGAGGCCCCTTGGTTGATAGATTTCTAGCATCGTTAATAGTTTGTTCTAGAAAGAGGTGTAGATGACAAGTCAAGCCTAATGAAGTATGTTTTGAATGTATAATATTAAATTCCTTCTTCCCAAATCATAATCTCATGATGTTTTTCAAATAGATCAAATCTTACAATCCGTGCGGAAGCGATTCATAACTTGTCACATCTCAAGTCTGATAGAAAGGGTCCAAAAAACGTGCTTAGGAATATGATTTTAATCATTTGATGTCGTCTTCCTTATGGAATATGTTGTAATGATACTCAAGCTAAATTGTTTACCCTCACACTTGAAATTCTGAATAAGTTTTGGTGTTTTACATTGATAATTGCTTCTATAGATTCTTCTGACTAACTTGTTAAGGAGTTTCGTGAATATTTTGACATGTATGATTATAAATATGTATATAAAAGTATAAATCAAATTAAAATGGAACTCAATGAATTAGTAGATAATTTTGTTAATTGGTTTCTTCGCCTTTTCTATGAGTTCCTTGAAGAAGTTATGGATTGGGATTTCTTTTGTAAGAAGTTTCAAAGTTTGGTTGTGGTCTCCTTGAAGCAATTTATATCATATTCTCCAAATGATTTGCTTTTGCCAATTTTCAATCATTAGGAACCTAAATCCTTAGAGGAGGATTATATTACTAATTTTATTCCTTTTACTCCTCCTTTCTCATTACCAAACAATGGCCGCCCCGCCCCGCCCGAACGAC